>CALYLW010000016.1:5269830-5339830 GCA_944989445.1 Ampullaceana balthica | reverse complement strand
GTGAGGGGTGGGACCGAGAAGACACTGTGACAGGTGGGACCGAGGAGAAGACACTGTGAGGGGTGGGACCGAGAAGACACTGTGAGGGGTGGGACCGAGAAGACACTGTGAGTATCAAGTGAATTGCGCGGTTCTTAAAAGAAACTTTGCATAGCATTGATGTTGTGAGGATGGAAGGTGAGAATAAATTTGCTCCTATCACTGTTGTCATTGACATCCTGTCACTGTTGTCATTGCGATCCTGTCACTATTGTCATTAACATCCTGTCACTGTTGTCATTGGCATCCTGTCACTGTTGTCATTGACATCCTATCACTGTTGTCATTGGCATCCTATCACTGTTGCCATTGACATCATGTCACTGTTGTCATTGACAGCCTGTCACTGGTCTCATTGACATCCTGTCACTGTCATCATTGACAAGTATATTAATATACACTCAGGAATTATTTTCTCTACTGATTTCTCGAGTTGATGAATATTTAAGTCTTATTCCAAAGAAAAAGAAGATTTGCATAAATTATCACGTAAATTTACCAACATTTTAAAAGGTGTGAATTTCCAGGGGATCATTTTAACGCACACACTAATCATCTCTTCTTAATCGAGTAACAGTATCCGGTTTTAAGTATTTTCGTTTTAAAATTTTTTTGGTCAAAACTGAAGTTTAGAATTATTGGTATACAATCAAAGACTCTTTTTAAAAAGTGTGAAACGAAAGACTGATTCTGAAAATAATTCAAGATAATTTTGGCATAGATCACTGGGCATTGCAATAGCTTAGAAATCTTGTTATTTCCCCCACAAAAAAAAAGAAACAAAAATGTGGAAGAGACTTCTACCCTTCAACTTGACTCATAAAGTTAAGCCTACAGTCATTCAAATACAATTTTAAAATATAATATAAATACCTTGATGAACGGTTGTGGTGGCCAAAGTAGTGACTGTAAGGGGGAAGCTGCCTACAATAGGAAAAACACTTGTGGTATTTAAAGATGAGCTGAGTTTGAATTCTAATAAGTGAAAGTAAAGTGTTTTTGACGACAGTGCTTCCCGAGGGGGATCAACTCACCCCAAACACAAGCCAACGACACGATTTAACTTTTATTGTAAAAGTGCTCTCATCGGAACGACATTCGACATTCGCCTTGTTTATGCAAAGATAGAAAAATCAGGCTGTTACTAATTTACTGGGGCTAAACCGATACTGATAATAATAATAATAATAATAATAATAATAATAATAATAATAATAATAATAATAATAATAATAATAATAATAATAATAATAATAATAATGATGATGATGATGATGACAACAATAATCATAGCCATTGGTTGTACCCATTTGTGAACCAAAATAGTCGACTATGCACTTGTCTGTGTTACAACAGTCAACAACACATCGGGACGACTGGTGGAACGGGAAAGGTGGAATCCAGCAAGGTTGTCTTTTTTGGTCGTCCAGACATCTCTGTACAGACACAGATAATTCCAATCATCTCGAAATGCTCATGTTATTTAATCGACATAGAGGCAATTGTGATAAATGTGTGCATAATATTTTATCGACAAAATGCCAATGTGCTAGAAATTTACATATTATTTTATTGACATGGTCCTTATGTGCTAGAAATATTCAGATTATTTTCTGAACTTCGCTTTCTTTTTTTTTAAATAGACAATGTCAGATCTGAGTACTGTTTTCAAACTCTTTCTGGAGCTAGCGCTTTAATTGTTTTTCAAAATTCTGCGACCTTCTTGTCAATGTTATGTAAAGCAGCTTTGCTTTAGTACCGCCTAGTTTTTCGTCATTCACAACCCTAACCTTATGATTTCACAAGGAGTACTTCATATATAAATTATTTCAGGAGTAATTAAACAACAATCTTATTTCTGCCGCTACCTATTTAAATAAAATATTTTAAAAAAAAATATTATAATTCTTTATTTAACTAGGAACAACTTTGAACATGAATTTTAAAAAAGTTCTTACCTGCTGCTGTGTATCTGGAGTACATGTGCCTATTACGTGAGAGTTTTCATCAACTTCAATCCTACAGAACTTCGGAAGGTGAGAGAAACAAAGACAGTTTTAAGACAAAATATTTTACCAATTATGTTAGATTTTTAAAAAAATGAACTAAAACATTATGCTTCAATAAAAAAAAGTATAATAAAACTAACGCGCCCACTTTTTTCAAAAGCCCAAGTAACTTATCCCTGTCTCATAAATACGAAATATTAAACTTCCTGAAATGTACACAAAGTATTTTATAATTGTTTGAGTAATTGACGTCATATAATATTTTACGGCGAGAAACACCACACGCTCTGTTAATCTGGACGCCAAAATGATTATGATTTTTCGTCTGTATTTTCAATTTAAAAAATATGCTGACTGCTATGGACTGTTGTACTATGTCAATCAGCGTTACGGAGTCAGTGACTTGGGCTTTTATATTATTTACTAGCGTATCACCCGTCAAAAATGAAGGAAGTTTTCAAAATAAATACACATCAGATTAAAAATAACGTAATACAGAACTTTCATTTATTTTGTTTATTTTTAAATCCTTTATATTAACTCGTGGTGTCTGGTTGAACCCTTGATTGCTTGTCGGTCGCCAAAACTTTGGATCGATTTTTAACCCACATCCTCGTAAGCTAGCGAGCTGAAATTTAGCAGGCAGTTTTGTGGCGATGATAAAAACTATATATCAAAATTTCAGATCGATGGCATGTACTGTAATTAAATTATTGAATTTTTAGATTATTTTATTTATTCCTATGTAACATGTTATTTTTTTAGATAGAGTGTCGCGGTGCGTATTATATTGAACAGCCTTTCTGTCGCGCAATAAGGTGCGTATTTTATTGACAACACTTTTTATAAACATATTCCTGATCGGTGCGCATTATGTTAAACATGTTTTACGACACAACTGCATTTTTGTATTTTTGGATGGTATTGCGCTGCGTATTTTAATGAACATTCTTTTAGTTACGTCTCGTACATAAAGGATTTATAGTGAAAAACTTGGTTTTTTACGGGTTATTTTAATTATTTGATTAATTTATTATCGTATTGAATAATTTTATGCGTAACGTTGGAAAAGTGTTAATTTTGGGGCGCTGCTTTCTAAAATTAGTAGCACTGTAAAACAAAATCGATCGCAGCGCCACCTAACAGCATTACAACAAAATCGAACGCAGCGCCACCTAACTATAATTACATCCATACATACAGACAACGGGAATTATGTATATTGATTATTATAAATCTTTATGGATTATTTATGTGTTTAAGTTAATCAAAATCTTAGGCAAACCTGAAAGCAGAAAAATATCATTTTAATTCATTTTAAATGATCTCAGAATCGACAAAACACGTATAATAATAAATAGTCCATTACACTATTTATAATAATCAGATAATTTCTTCTATTTCCTATATAGTTCCTAAGTCCACGGTATCTCTCTCTTGTCTTCTCCAAAAGGATGCTTAAAAAGCATTGTGCGATTGAAAAAAAACGAATCTGTGCCGTTAAGAAAAGTGAAAGATGAAAGTGAAACAATACACATAACTGAACTAATAACAACATTCTTAATGTCTGTAAATCGTTTGAAAAAAATGAACCATCGTATCTTATAGATGAAAGATTTTCCGTACTTATGGAATATTATTGCGTCCTATGCTCTTATCCATGTTTAATGCCTAGTCTTGCATTTTCATTAGAGTTTTGAATGTTAATAGTGTGTTTTCCTCGATCGTTCAGGCCACTCATTTCCCGCCCGAATGCCAGACGAGAAGATGGAATAAGAAAACATATATAACCAATAGACATAAAATTAATTTCAAGTATTTGAAGACCCGCTGCGAAAGAAATGCTCGCTCCACGGCCTTAATATAAACATACCTCCTCCGTGAAGCAACGTGCACCCGTCGGGAGACAAGAGGACGTGTCAGTGACAGAGCAGTGACCAGGACAGAACATGCCTGGATCTGTGGGGTCAACAGAGAGACATATTGATATGTTAGTCATATTGTAGTTTATTGTTAACGAGCAACAAAGCCCGTCCAAGGACGTTCCGCCACCGTTCGGTGGCATGTTGTAACTCCCCTTCAACAGCCGTCTCGACCGGCATACATGTGCATCACGTCAAAAATACTATTCATTATAGTTAAAATAAATAACTCGTAAAAACAGAGCTTTTGAATATAAATCCCAACGCGCATAACTCAAAATAAAGTCTTGGAAGAAATACTGCACCAAAAATAACTCGTTTTGAACGTCCGCGTAAACTTGATATGATTGGCTGTATGAGTCATGTGTGTTTGAGAGACCGATCGCTATAGATGACGGGACAGAACGTAGCCTTTTATTATAATAAGGATCATTATTGTTAACAGCTGTTAAGATTAGGAATAATGAAGTATTAATATACAATTTTTAATTTTATTGTTCCTCAAAAGTATAAGACCAAATATTTCTTACAAATCCACTATTTGATGTTCAAAGATTTTGTTAAAAATAGAAGCGGTTATTAATAAAACAAAATAACGACTGGGTTTTAAAAAAATATATATGTTTTGACAAGAATTAATTTTGCGTTTTAACAATTGAGAAAAATAGAAGTAAAATAATCGACATAATATCTATTACATGTAAACAATTAAAATTTATCATTTCTTCTACAAATCCCACGAAACATTTGTATAAAGCAGCCCTAAGTAGAGATCTACACATCATACTACCACCGATAAAGTAATTAATGACACTTCATTAAATAGTTGACATGGTCAGTTCTGGAGGTAAGTCTATCACAGAAGAAGCTTTACTCTTGGTCTGATGCAGTGTTTCTCAATTATTTTCTGTCATGCCCCTCCCTGGGAAGGAAGAAAACATTTCGCACCCCCCCCGCCCGACTGTAAATAGTATCATTTGTCTATAAAATTGTGTTAAGTACACCTCTGCATAACGGTCAAACGAGCCCCCCTTTACGGAGCCTGGCGCCCTCTGGGGGGGGGGCGCCCTACTATTTGAGAAACACTGGTCTGATGGGACTTTAAAAAATTGCTCTTCTTTCTTTTTCTACTGGAACTTTTGTCACGCATCTTCAACCTGTTAGACAACTATTCATCTAACGAAGAAAGCTTTACCTCTCCTCTTACCAAGATAATCTAGTTCACGCATATGACTCACCCACGACGTGGTGCATTAGGCCTGTGATGTCCTTGACACATTGATTAGTCTCACAGCACCGCCTACATTTGTCCTGGACGGCAAAGCCACCGCCTGTACACTGCCTGTCGTAGTTTTGGATCTCTCCAAAGCATCTCTGTTTAAAAATAGCTCATCCTTTAACGCGTAGTTTACGGTAAAACCGTCATTAATGTAAGCGCAACTGCTGAGATATCCCCGCCCCCCCCCAACCCCCAAAGCATGCCGGTAACAATGTCTCCTATTTTTTAAAATAAATGAAAAGGATTCCGTGTAAATTGGAAGACAAAATAAATAAAAACAAAACAATTGTTCCTGTTCTAAAGTTCATATTAATACGAACAGTGTCAGCGATTTAATTAATTGTTGCAATCACCACCCTTTTTGAAATCTACCTATAAATAATACATATATTGTAATATAATATTATATAAGATATGTGTATACATATTTATATACGAGGAAATATATCTTAGCTGATTGTGTTAATGAAAACCCTTGAATATTTATTTCTGTTACTCACATCAGCATTCAGACAATTGCTCTCAAATTCGTTTGTGGATGTGTAGCTTATAGAGCAAACCTACAGAGGGAACAATGAGAAACAACAGTTTTATTAAGTCAAATTATGAAGTTATTTCACGGTGTCTGGTTTTACGTAGACTTATTTTCGGTCGAATCAAATGGAGATTTCAGACAACTCTTCTAAATAGTGTTAATTGAAGAGTTGATACGTTTATAAAATTACAATGAAGTACAAATCTCTGATTACTGGTGATTTCATTAGAGAGTTGTACACAGGTTATCAGGGTGTTAACACCTGCGATTATGTATATGTCTAGACTTTCCTTTTTATTAGAATTTTAAATGTTGTTCAGGCCACCCATACCACGCCCGAATCCAGGACAGGAAGAACGTGATATAAGTATAGGTCTAGACTGAGTTAAGTAATATGATGGTATCTACTGAGTTACGTAATATGATTGTATCTACTGAGTTACGTAATATGATTGTAACTACTGAGTTACGTAATATGATTGTATCTACTGAGTTACGTAATATGATTGTTACTACTGAGTTACGTAATATGATTGTATCTACCTCACCCGCGTGGCACGTTATTGGAGGATCGAGACAAGCAGGGAATGGCGTCCTAGCGTTACAGTTGTGGCACTGCAGCACGGCGTCTATTGGTCCCAGGTGCAATTGACACCGGCAAGTTCCTATTGAAAATAGTGACATTAGCGGTGTGCTATACAAACATGGATAAAGGAGGGTTAGAGAGGTAGAGCAGGAATACACGGGGGTTCATGGCAACAGGACGACAAAGAAGTATCTAAGAAGTATGTCGATTATGCAAAGACAAAAACGAAATTTAATATGGAATTTAAAATGTATATAATCACTTTATTTTAACTAGACTCCAGATCGAATCTTCAAAATATATTTTCAACAACTTTGTTTATAGTATGCCGCATCTTTCATCACTAATGATATTAACATTTTTTGTGAAACAACACTTATTTGGGGTGTGTACATTCCACCTTTTTATGGTGGGTACTTTCCACCTGTTTGTGTTGTGTACTTTCCACCTGCTTGTGGTGTATACATTCCACCTGCTTGAGGTGTGTGCATTCCACCTGCTTGTGTTGTGTACATTCCACCTGTTTGTGGTGTGTGCATTCCACCTGCTTGTGGTGTGTGCATTCTACCTGCTTGTGGTGTGTACATTCCACCTGCTTGTGGTGTGTACATTCCACCTGCTTGTGGTGTGTACATTCCACCTGTTTGTGAAATCAACAGTGACTAAAATATTAATTCAATGACATATAGTTACGTCATTGTCTAAAGATGTATAAAGCAGTCAATGTACATAGTGTACTTTGAAGAGTTGTGAATACTAAACTAAATACTCAGTTACGTACCCACAGATAAGGCCAAAATAAAACAACCAACAAGAATCATTGTTAGTCTAGTAATACACGAAATTCAGAATTCGTAATTGAATTTTTTTCTTTTTGTAATTACTATCCGTGATTAATCTAGTTACAATTTTTGCTTAGATAAGCACAGTGGATCCAAAACAAACAACCATGGAATATAAACACACAAAAAAAAGCATATTGACATTTTTCTCTCTTTATATTTTAATTACGTTTGTGTAAATTGTTACTTACGTGAAATTATGATAAGTTTTCTTTTTACAGGACTAAATGCCAGAAAAACAACTTAAAAATACAGTTTAACTTTTTAAAACTTATAATTCTTTGCCTTTTAGAAATTTGTTTTTATTTGTTATAAGGTCATACTTTCAGTATACACTTTTATAGATTCATAAACATTTTAGTTTTTATTTCCTTATTACTAAAATAATACAAGGGATATATGTTTTTCAGGTTCATATGTTAAAAGTTAGATTACCGCTGCATGACATGGTGTTGCAGGAAAGGTTCTGAGGACCACTGAAAGAACTGAGAATATCATGTATGTGATTTGACATGAATTACTAAGATTGTTCTTTGCTAAGATTTGGGAAAACTATTTCGGAAGTAGACGACCGTTAAGGTTTTTTGGAAATATTTTTTTAAACAAACCAAACGATAAGGACACTAAAGATTTTAATAAAAAACGTTTCAATAATGTAATTAAGTAAGTATACAATTATTAATTTTCTAGCGACCGACTAGTTTAAATTTTTTAAAATACTTTTTGGACACACCAATTGTAGACATGTATGTGATGATTTAATCTGTACATATTGGCAGACAGCAAATATGTTGAAAACTTGAAACATAAGCCACAAAAATAAATATATTTAACATTATTTTGTCATAAATTAGCACTTGGCAAACAAAACATTTTTAAAAAAGGTTTTTATTATAATTAAGCTTAAGAGTTTTAATATGAGTGGTTAAATGTTGTTTTGAAATACATTGAAAGTAAGAATTTATTAATTCATGTGGAACTTAAAACTAAGCTATATAAATTTTATTGCAGTTGCAACAGCTTTATAAAAAAAACAACAAATCGACAGTTTTGGAGCTGCATCATACTGTCTAAAAGGTTGTTTTAAATGTTTGTTTTTTAAATTGTAAAAGTAAATATTAGAATGTAGCGAAAAGTACAGGAATGGTTTTTCTGTAATCATGTTTATTTCAATAAACATTGCTATTACGCCACATAATAGAAAACTAGTGTATTACCCGTGAAAAATGACGGAAGTTTTCAGCTGAAATCTATTTATTTTGAAAAAAATACACATCAGAATAAAAAGTAATGTAATACAGAACTTTTATTTATTTTATTTGTTTTTATTTTATTCATTTATTTTCACATTGCACAATTTTATGTGGAACGTTCGAAAAGAGTTAATTTTGGTGCAGTAAATTTGTGCGCTGCTTTCTAAAATTAGTAGCGTCACGGACAGACCGACATGACAGACGGGACATACATTGCAAATTATGTATGTTGATTGTTTGGGAAATGTTAATTTGTTAAGAAATAAAGCATGATACGTTATATTGCTAATCTCAGAGTAGGCTCGCATAATGTTTATTTGTTTATAACCTTGCTGTCTTTTGGTACAGTTTTAACACGGAATATTTTTCGAAATAGCATATTTTTTCTCCATTTTGTTGTTTATGTTAAAATCTAATATTATTTAAAAAAATACAGATAATTATTGGGAAATCAAATGAGCGGCACCAAATCAGCGAGTTGTCAAAAAATTTATTACAAGATCTATGCCAAAATCGTTATGTTAATATTATATGTTATATGCGTCTTGATTTGAGAATGTTCTCAATATAAATTTACGTAGTTTTCTGAAATGCAGGATATCCATTATTTTAATTTCAAGAACAAACAAATTCACATAAACGTTAATATTAATTGTACATAACATGAAAATATTATATCGTTTACAGTAGCCTAATGGTAATATCATTATTCTTGGTTTTACTTAATAAATGTAATACATTTGAACAAATTGTAATATATTTTTTAATATGCCATGCAATTGAAGTATTTATAATTTCATTGGCCGTGAGTGTTGCTTTCGTTAAAATTTCACGTATAAACATTTATTTTAAAACATTCTATTTAAATATAGTTTTTTAAATATTTTTAAATACATCGACCCAATAATAAATATAAAAGCCCAAGTCACCGGATGTGGAACGCTGAGGAACGATGTACAACAGTCTATAGCAGTTAAAAAATCGTGTGGTGATTATTAGCACTGTAAAAATATTTAACATGACGTCATTGTTTGATCTTATATTTAGGGATGTTGCTAGCGTTACGACATGTCGTAGCAGCAGACGATTCGGCGGGATGTTGCTAGTGTTACGACGTGTCTTTTTTTTAAATTATAAAAAAAATTAAATCAACAAAAAACTCGCCGGGAGCAAGATTAGAACCCAAGTATCGTTTTAACAATCAAAGTTGTTGTTCGACCGTCGTAGTCGAAGATGACCACTCTCATCATATTTGTATTTGACCTGTGCTAGGCCGCCACGTGTGTCCTCTGGTGGCTTATTAACCCTATTCAAGCACGCAATTTGCGTCGGCATGTTGGAGAAGAGATGGATGGGAACCCTTCAGGATGGTGTTTGATACGGTCCTTCCTGGCTTGACGTTTTGTCTTGGCTTTCGGAGGGGGTGGTCTAAGTTTTATTGACGATAGGGGAGGGGGAGTGAAAAATCTGCCAAAATCGCGTGACGTCATTAATGGACGACCCCAAAGCTTTGACCCCTCCCCCCTAAAAGCCGTATTTTTGAATTGCAAATTAGCATGTTGCAATAACTTTTTTGTCATTTAAGTATGTATTTAGTGTAAGGCTTCACTCTAATATCGTAGCACGTGTGAATCCATTTAAAATGTCATTAAATAAATTCAAGCAAGCAAATATTTTAGTGCGCATTTTGATGTGACGTCACATTTTTTAAAAATCCCCTCCCTCTCGTCACACATAGTAACAAATTCATGATACCGCCTTCTCTTTTTTTAGGGGTATGGACGGCTTCAAAGCTTAAAACCAATATCTTTTGACTCTGGATTTAAAAAAAAATTTCAATAAAAAAAGGGCCGAATGCTTATTTAGATAGAAGAAAGTAAAATTTTAAATTTAACTCCAAAAGAGTACGTAAAATGTTCAACGACATTTAGAAACAAAGTGTACTACTAAATTTAACGATTTTTAAACAGGTCTTTAGTGGTATGTAGTTTAAAATCATGATTGTTTATGATTTTTCAAACCAATACTTTAACATTCAATGATAACGAAAAAAAATAATAATCGTTTGGGAAACACTAAATAAATTTCAACCATTACAAATCGCCTATCTTTAATAGACTTATTTGAATCTGAAAGATGGTCCGAGCTCAAAGAAAACCACCCAAAAAGTGATGCATACTTCAAACTCCCTCGCAAATCACAAAACATCATTTTCAGGCTAAGGACGGGCCACAACAAACTAAGGCAACACATGTTCCGCAAACTTCGAATTGGAGAAAGCGAAATGTGCCCCTGCGGGATAGCAGCGGAAAATGCGGAACATGTTCTCCAAAACTGCCCTCTGTACCACCACACCCGGACAGACATATGGCCCCAGGAAGCTACCCTCGATGACAAACTCTATGGTGGACTGGAACAACTGACAGCCAAAGCGCAGTTCATCACAAATATAGGACTTGCTGTCTAAATCCTCTATCAAAAGATTTTGAGAACGAAGAAGAAGAAGAAGAATAGACTTATTTAAAATATCTTTATCTTTCTCAATCAATTAAGCGTTTTTCATGTAGTACTCTTAAATATTAAACATTCCTCAAACAATACTTACTTAAAATCTATTAAAGCATTTTTTAAAGTCATTTATTTAACACGTACTTTTTCTTTCATTTTGTAAATACCTAATTTTCTCAACAAATTATTAATGTGCCACTTTCTTTAATAAATATATTTTCACAAAACATACAATTTTCGCATTTAAATTTTTATTACTTGTTACAAACGTTATCTTGCATTGTTTCAAAATGAAATTTCAGAAAATGGATTGCTGTTTTTTTTTCTTTCGAATAAATTAATTTTTAAAAAATCTATTCTTTTTCTTGAAACCAAATTTTATTTTCTAAAATCACGATTTGAGATAAGATTATCTTCTAAAATGATAGACATAAAATGTTTTTTTTATAAGATAGCCAATTATTTTATTCAGATACATGAATTGATTTTCTAACACTTGTATGTCTTACTCTTTCTAATATCTCCCTCCATGCTTTCAATTTAAAAAAATTTCCCTCAACTCTCAAATGCCTACTTAGTTCAAATAAAGAATCTTTGTCATTAAAGAGTAAAAATTAAAATACTAATCCGTAAAGGAAATCTATATAAAGGATATTTCGGATTATTTTTGGAGTTTTATTTTTATTTTTGAAAGAATTCCACACAATTAACAGGCTATATTTTTGTTATTTCATTTAAATCACTGACAAAATTTATGTACATATATAATATGTTATATATATACATATTATATATTATGAAAAAAGGAGTTAATTCACGGTTTCGAAATCAGCAACGAAACGTATTTCATTCATATTTTTGGACATTAGTTATGTCAATATGATTGTTGCAGTTGTCTCCAGTACAGCAGAACTGACAGCTCATGTCTTGACCACTTATTTTCGAAGGAGACGTAAGATATACGCCACAAAGTTGATTGTCTTTCCAACCATTTTTCCAACTGTCGTAACATTCTGTCTCATTGGAACATCTGGTGAATACAACAAAACTTAATTGAAAGTAAAGGGCTATAGATTCTGATGTAAATCTTTAAAAAAAACAAACAAGAACCTATAGTTAAATTTATTTTTCTTCTATCTTGTTTCTACTGTTGTAAATCTGCAAAAAAACAAACAACACCTATAGTTAAATTTATTTTTTATTCTATGTTGTTTCTACTATTGTAAATCTTCAAAAAAAAGCTATCTATTGTTAAATTTCGTTTTCTTCTATCTTATCTTATCTTATCTTATCTTATCTTATCTTATCTTATCTGTTTACAGACGCTCCTTCTATACAGAAGATTATTGCGTCCTACGCTTATCTATGGTTTGTGTTTAGTCCTGCATTTTTATTAGAGATTTAAATGTTGATAAAGTGTTGGTTTTCCTGGATTCTTCAGGCAACCCATTCCACGCCCGAATTCCGGACGGGAAGAAGGAAAACTTGTATGTGTTTGTTCTTGCATACGGAATAAGAAAGGTGTTTTTATCCTTATGTCTATCTGAGGGTTGTATTAAGTTATCTTTGTGTTGTATTTCTAAATTATACTGTTGTACATCCGTAGTATTCCAACTACCAAGTCCTTCAAGACAGCACTTAAGACACATCTTTTCAAAATTTATTTTCAAAATGAATGAAACAAACATTACCTCTAACGATTAACGTAGTTTATGTGTAACGTATTGTCATTTATGTGGTTGATATCATATTTTTATTAAATTATCTTTATGTAAAGCGCTGTGAGCTCAGTTCCTTGCTGAGAGACAGCGCTGTATAAATTATAAATTTATTTTAATTAATATTATTGTTGTAAATCTTCAAAACACCTATAGTTAAATTTATTTTTCTTCTATATTGTTTCTACCGTTGTGTTTACTACTTAATTAAGAATGCATTAAATTAATTTTATTTTAAATTTCATTTTTATATCCAAAAATAAAACTGTCACAAAGGACCTTACGAGGATTCTTAAAACAACCCTCACATTAATCCTCAAAATGACCACTCCAAATAGCCTCCCAGTAACCAAATTCCCTTACTGACCGCTCACAGAAATTCATGTCTCTACGGACCTCACCTTTTGTTGATAAATCGACTGCCCCCTGTGTCTTCGTCCACTGTCATCATGCAATACCCTCCTGGACATGTGACATTTTTCTCATTGTGGTGACAGAATCCACCATCACATCCATAGCAGATTACTGGTTTCACTGTGAAGTAATCCGATTTGCATCATTGACTGATCGTAAGACTTATTCGCCACCCTAACCCCCCCCCCGGCTACATCCAGCGTGTGGTTGGAAGCAACAAGCTCATAACTGTTTCAGGGGCTAGGCTGTAGTGCGGGAATTTTTAGCCCCCTTTGTTATCTAGCCTGTTAAAGTTTAAAAAAATGTATCACCTGTATCGCTCAAATCAGCAGGCATTCCTGCCCGTTTTTGCCACGTTTTTATTAACTTCCTTTCGCTCCTGTCTGTCTGTCTGTCTGTCTGTCCGCAAAATTTCGAATTTTCCAACGCAAAATTAAACCACTTTTGATAGTCCTAGCGATCTCAAAATGTTACCACAGATAGATCTTCAATGACTATGCATTGTATCAAAATTTCAGATCGATCGAATGTACTGTAATTATATTAATGCATTTTTAGTTTATTTCTATATAGCATCTGTATCCGTCTGCTAATATTTACATCCACGTCTCACCGGAGTTCACCCCAGCAATCGTGTTTAGCAGCAAGGGCAGTTCAGTAACGTTCAGTCTGTAAATGTTTGTCGCGCGATGGGTTTATATTGAACATAATCAATACTTCAATAATCAATAATGCTTATTAAATTGAACATAATCAATACTTCACTAATGAATAATAAAAAATAACCGACAAAACTCACCATAGCTTACACTTAGACTAAAAAGAATAAAATAAATAGAGGTAAAAATAGATTTTTAAAAACCACGTTTTTATAAGGGGATTAAAAAAAAAGAAAATAATTTTAAACTTAAAAGTTCAAGTACTTTCATTTAATACGACTAAAAACGTGGGGCGGGCGCTTATGAGTTTTAACAAATGCAGTTCACTAATTCTCCCCCTTATAGATCTCTCTTTTGCCTTCTAAATTATAAATCTTTAATTTTTTATACCAAACACCCGTCCAACGCTTTTAGTCATATTAAATCAAAGTACTTGAACTTATAATTTTTAAAATTATTTTCTTCTTTTGAAGTCCACTTATAAAAACGTGGGTTTTTAAATATCTATTTTTACCTCTATTTATTCTATCCGCCTTTCAACTCATGTATCTAAACTTGAAATATGAATAAACCTACTTACCAGTTGATCCCGCCTGTGTGGGAGGTGGGAGTGTGGCTGTCACAAGTGGCTGTGTGCTCTGACTGATGGCATCGGTTACTGTCAAGTAAAATGTTGTTGGAGTTTTTCTTTTAAATTTTATTTTAGCAATACACGTAAATCAATTATAGATCTACCATTTAATATTAACGCTTTAAAAAAAATGACGAATCGTGTATTTAGCGGTACATGTTAAAACAAACTGAATAACAATAGATAAAGAAAAAGAAGTGAAAAAGAAACCCTTTAAATTTAATGCTGACTCTAAATCCATTAGATGAAAAAAAGGAAAGGGAAACCTCAGACTTACCAGCATAAGGGCTAACGTGTTTAGAAACGCAGTCATTGTCCGAGCAACATGCCCACATACATTTAGGCGTATGCTCTGTTATCACACAGGGGTGAGTGGACTGTTCATGTAGGCAGTGCTACAGGGAACAAACAAATAATTAAGTTAGTCTCTTGTTGAATGTTTGCAACGATTTATCTTTAACTAATTGATTCATGCTTTTTATGTATACAGTTTTTAACTTCAGAGAAAATTGATTTAACTAAAACTAGTTTCATCAGTCTTCATTCTGGTAAGGACCAACCAAGGACTACATAATAAATATGACATTCTCTTATTGGTTTGAGCAGTCGTTGATCTTGTCATCACGTGCCAGGCTCGTCGTCTCATTAGGCTACAGGTATTTATACAAAGACCTCAGTGTTCACCTGTCCGCATCAAAGCAAGCAACCAACAGGTGGATCACCGTCTCCTTTGCCATGCAACATACACTGCAGGTGGGATCGCTTCCGGTCTCTAGCATGTGGAAATAGCTTTTTGTTTGGGCAGAGATCAGTTATCTTCTGAGCGATATTACTCTTGCCTTTACAAAAAGTTTCTTTTTTTCTTCTTCCGGTGCAGCCCTAAACGTTGTCCCCATCAGCCCAGCCTTTAAGCGTGATCTACAGGAAATGTTATTTAAGCCATTACTTGACTCCTGTTGACGTCACTTAACGGTCGTGTTGGGTTATCTACCGGCTACGGAACTGAAATTAGAATAAATGTCTTTGTTGAATAGTATTCTCGCCGTCTCACCTGCATGTCATGATTGTTTCTGCATTGTCCCTGAACATTCCAATGGTCTCCGAAAGTAATTTCACAGAACTGTGGATATTATATCTCAGATTAATCATCAGCTTACAGTACGGTAGTCTAGAACTAGAAAATCAACAGCATATATATAATAATAATAATGTTGAACGACAATAATTGACTTGACTTATCTATACAGACGCTCCTTCTATGCAGAAGATAGTTGCGTCCACAGACCATGACAGATGATCTGTTTGGTAAGTGATGCAGCGTTCACAGGCCAAGGCTTTATGGGTTCCACGCATTACCCAGCCGCCTAACTACATGTAGTGTTAGGTACCCATTAGGAGCGGGGTGACTCAGGGACGCCCTAGGCCCCGGGAACAAACCCTTGCCTTCACACGGATTCGAACCCGTGACCATCGGTACGACAGTCCAGCGCGCTGCCACTCGACCACCGCGTCTTCTAGATTCTAAAGTTTACTACTGGAAGATTTCAGCTAAAAATATGGTTTTAATTTTAACAGATCAACATGAACTCTGGTTTAACCGAAGCTAAGTTTTAATTCCATTTTATTTGCTTAAGTTTGATTAGTTTTTGTCCATTTGTTCGTTGAAGAAGTTAGAAGGCTCTTTCCCGAAACGTTCGTGGTTTTGTCGACGTCTTGTCAGGCTCATTACATACCCTGTTTGTATGACATATATCTACGTATCCAAATTTTACCCTACCTGCCCGTCTGTACAATAAGTGCTACCTCACCTGTCCTAATATTACCTCCCTGCCCGTCTGTACAATAAGTGCTACCTCACCTGTCCTAATATTACCTCCCTGTCCGTCTGTACAATAAGTGCTACCTCACCTGTCCTAATATTACCTCCCTGCCCGTCTGTACATTAAGTGCTACCTCACCTGTCCAAATATTACCTGCCTGCCCGTCTGTACAATAAGTGCTACCTACCTCACCTGTCCTAATATTACCTCCCTGCCCATCTGTACAATAAGTGCTACTTCAACAGTCCAAATATTACCTCCCTGACTGTCTGTACAATAAGTGCTACCTCACCTGTCCAAATATTACCTCCCTGCCCGTCTGTACAATAAGTGCAACCTCACCTGTCCTAATATTACCTCCATGCCCGTCTGTACAATTGGTGCTACCTCAGCAGTCCTAATATTACCTCCCTGCCCATCTGTACAATAAGTGCTACCTAACCTGTCCTAATATTACCTCCCTGCCCGTCTGTACAATAAGTGCTACCTCACCTGTCCAAATATTAACTGCCTGCCCGTCTGTACAATAAGTGCTACCTCACCTGTCCAAATATTACCTCCCTGCCCGTCTGTACAATAAGTGCTACCTCACCTGTCCAAATATTACCTCCCTGCCTGTCTGTACAATAAGTGCTACCTCACCTGTCCAAATATTACTTCCCTGCCCGTCTGTTCAATAAGTGCTACCTACCTCACCTGTCCTAATATTACCTCCCTGCCCGTCTGTACAATAAGTGCTACCTCACCTGTCCAAATATTACATCCATGCCCGTCTGTACAATAAGTGCTACCTCACCTGTCCTAATATTACCTCCCTGCCCGTCTGTACAAAAAGTGCTACCCCACCTGTCCAAATATTACCTCCCTGCCCGTCTGTAAAATAAGTGTTACCTCACCTGTCCAAATATTACATACCTGTATGTACAATTATTGCTACTTCACCTATGCAAATATGACCTACCTGCCCGTCTGCACAATAAGTGCTACCTTGTACACACACGTCCAGGTCTTGATATAGGCAGTGTCCCGGGCAGAGCAGACGGTTGCCTACGTTTTTAAATGACAAAGTTAAAATACAATTTGCATTAAAAATAATACATTTTATCTATAAAAATATAACGATTAGTAGATGGAGTAAAACGAGAATAAATTGTGTTCATCGGTTAGGCACAGAATCAAAATGATAATAGATTAGTTAAATAGATGTTCCATAGACTTAAATTCGTACGGATTAGAGCATTACTTTCAAATAGATCAGGAAATTTTGGCTAAATATATATTTTTTCCAAAACATTTTAAACAGGATAACATACTTTATTTAAAATATCTAAATAAAACAAACCCGTAAAAACAAAGTTTTTGACTATAAATCCCTTATATATGAGACATAGCTAACAGTATTGCTTAATTTCAAACATTTACAGACAGAATCTGTCTTAACTCAAATTTGCTTCATAACCCTAGGGGGGGAGGGGTGGGTGGGAGGGGGAGAGGGGGAAAAGTCTGGTCACCGATTCGCTTGACCGAGCTCAGAGTGACACGTAAACGCTTTGTTGGGTCGCCTCAATGCGTCAGCTCAAAATTTCACGTGGGAAAAAAACAATAACAACCGTGAATTTGAATTACATACCTCATATAAGGATAAACTAAAAATGCATTAATTTAATTACGGTACGTTCGATCGATCTGAAATTTTGATACGATGCATTGTTAGGTCAGACGGGTCAGTGTGCCAAATTTCAGCTCGATCGAATCACGGGAAGTGGGTCATTTTCGACTTTTCTTTTTCCGCCCGCCCATGAGATGAGATGATGAGAGAGATGATGAGACGGCCGCGAAGTTAATATAAGGGATTTAAAAAGTAGAAACAAAAAGAAAACAATGACAACAATACACATAAAGCTAAATAATCTGAAAACGCTTTCAGCTTTCAATTTGATGGGATATTGCTAAGTGGGAATAGTCTAACTATTGTAAATCCAATGAAACAGAAACACACGGAGACACATGTAGACACATGGAGACACATGTCGGAACATACATAGCGAAACGTGCTGACACGTAGAGACAAATAGAGAGACATTTAGACAATTGGATACCCATGGAGACACACGTAGACACACTGCGACACATTTAGACACACTTTGACACATGTAGACACATGGAGACACACGTAGTCGCACTAAGGCTAATGGAGACACATGTAGACACTGAGACACATGTTGACACATGAAAACACATGTAGACACAAAGGGAGACACATGTAGACAATGACATACTGAACTGCTGCTTTATTAGTAGAGTCATGTCCTGTACACACGATTGATTTTCACAGCAGGCTTGACATTTGCCAGGTTCTACTTCAACACCCAGCACTGCACACATGCCCGTGGGGTGGGCTGTAGTTTTATGACATTCCTGGATTTAAAAAAACAATCTTTGATTTACACACACACACACACACACATACAAACACACACACACATACACACACACACACACACACAGAGAGAGAGAGAGAGAGAGAGAGAGAGAGAGAGAGAGAGAGAGAAATAGTAATAATAAAATGAAAATAGAAATAAGTAAAATATAACAATAACATTAAAAAGTGAATGAAATAAGAATTAGTATATTGACTGGAAAATTTTAGTCGGCATCCTTCCGTCTCGAGAGACGATGGTGCATCACCGTTGGGTTGGGTTGCATTTCCTCGAGTGGCTGTGCAATCCTATCCTTGAGTGACAGTCTTTACCACAGCTTTTGCACATGAGTGCTCTGCTTCCCAATGTTTTGTCCTTTCTCCTAGCTCTTCTGTCTGTAGCCTCCTCCATCCTTCGCTCCTCGGCTACTATGACGCCCTCTTTTACAACTGTGCGCCACGTAGATCGGTCTTCCGCCTTACACTCTCAGTCGCTAGTGCGTATTCTGGCTGCTCTCATGTCCCTTTGGCAGACATTTTAAATCGCAGACATGGGCGACCTGTCTTACTCTTTCCCGATGCCAGTTCTCTATTTAGGAGGTCCTTGGGGATGCGGTCAGGGCTCATTCTTTTTACATGTCCAAGCCATCTTAGGCGTCTTTCACTAAGGATTCAGAACATGCTTTGGGTATTGGTACGCATCAGGACCTCACTTTTTGGCATTTTGTCCTGCCATTTAATGCCAAGGATGGAGCGCAGGCACCTCAAGTGGAAGCTATTAAGCTTGCGCTCATGGGATGTATAAGTGGTCCATGTCTCGCTCCCGTATAGCAGCGTACTGATGACGCAGGCTCGATAAACACACAGTTTAGTTTTCTCCGTTTGCTTGGTGTTTTGCCAGACTCCTTTATTTAGTTTGTTGTAGCTGCCTTGCCAATTCTACTGTTTATTTCGTCCTCGATGGACAGTGTATTGGAGACTTTGGACCCCAAGTAGGTGAACAGGTCCACAACCTCAAAGTTTTCATTGTCGATATTGATAGTAGGAGGAGGTTGTGTGTCTTTGGCCATGATGTTTGTCCTTTTCAAGATTATTTGCAGACAAAATTCTTTGCATGCGTTGGAGAAGCTTGACACTAGTTGTTGCAAACCAGTACCTGTGTGCGCTGTTAATGCCGCATCATCCGCAAAAAGCAGCTCACGAATTAGGACATCTGTCGTTTTGGTTTTGGCTCAAGGCGGGCAGTGTTGAAAAGTCCTCCATCAGCTCTGGCCTGTAACCAGATTCCACAACTGCTATCCTTGAATGCGTATCGAAGCAGTACAGAGAAGAATAAACCCGAACAGTTTTGGTGCGAGTACACAAACCTGTTTAACTCCGCTGCTGGCTTGAATGGTTTCTGACGTAGCTCCATCGAACTGTACTGTGCCCTGCATATTTTCATGGAACTGTCTGATGATGGCGAGTAGGTATGGGAGACAGCCGATTTTTTCCAGGATTAGGAATAGCCCGTGGCGACTGACTAAATTAAATGCTTTCATAAGATCCACAAAGGCAATGTATAGTGGCACCTGCTGCTCTCTGCATTTTTCCTGGAGCTGCCGTATGGATAACACCATGTCTATGGTAGACCGACCAGCCCTGAAACCGCACTGAGATTCTGGATAAACTCGGGATGATAAACTCTGAAATCGTGTTAGTATGACACGGGCAAAGGCCTTTCCTACAATACTAAGGAGTGAGATGCCGCGGTAGTTGTTGTAGTCACTTCTATTGCCCTCGTCACTATATTTGCATCATTATGTCCAAGTGGATGTAGTCCTGTTCCCAGCAGAGGGACAGAAGCGCGTGCAAAGGTTGGAGTAAAGCTGTCTTACCACCCTTTAGAGCTTCTAGTGGTATGCCATCATTCCCAAGGGCTTTTCCACAAGCTAGGCTGTCAATTGTTTTGCTCAGCTCTTCCTGTGTGGGCATGACATCCAGTTCTTTCATGAGGGGCATATCGGGGATGTCATCTAGAGCGGTGCTGGAGACTGTGGTAACTGTTGATGTCATCTAGAGCGGTGCTGGAGACTGTGGTAACTGTTGATGTCATCTAGAGTGGTGCTGGAGACTGTGGTGACTGTTGATGTCATCTAGAGCGGTGCTGGAGACTGTGGTAACTGTTGATGTCATCTAGAGCGGTGCTGGAGACTGTGGTAACTGTTGATGTCATCTAGAGCAGTGCTGGAGACTGTGGTAACTGTTGAGTACTGTTCCAGATAATACTCAACCGACCGTTTTAGCTGCCGCTGCCTTGTCTTGGATAATTTCTCCACTTTTGGACTTTATGGGGGGAAACTTCGGACATCAAAGGGCAAGTTTCTTTTTTGATATTTTCGTACATGGCTTTGGCATTGCCCATGTCTTCAGCTGACTGTATGCTGGAGCAGAGGTTAAGCCAGTAGGTATTGGCACATTGACGTGCGACGTTTTTGGGCATGCCACTTTCCTGTTTTTAAGGCATGCAGCCTGTCGGGTGTAGGCTTTTCCTTGCAGGCCATAAGAGCTTTCCTTTTGGCTTCAGTGACAGTTTTCATCTCGTCGCAATGTGCATCAAAACAGTCCATGTTTTTTTTTGGAAATTTTTGCCAAAGGCATTTAATGCTGATTTATAAATCGTGTCTCTCAGACACGATTCATAATTGAAAATATACGAGTTGCATAAATGTAAATTACGTTTTATTACAAGATGTGGCATGTTTTCATAGCAGTTATATTTGTCAAGACTATAATTCAAGAATGAAAATCAAGGCTCAAACCTCGAATAAACGCATGATGGAGCAATTCTCTGTATAAAATAAGCGTCTGTAATATATACCGTATATTCCGTCGTATAAGACGACTTTTTAACCCCTGAAAAGCTTCTCAAAAGTACGGGGTCGTGTAATACTCCGGGTATCGTTCATATCGTATTTGTACCTGTTAATACAGTACAGCACCAGTACCGCAATACTGTGCAGTATGCAAATGTCTAACAGTCAAGACCAGCAAAATGAAAGAAGTATGAAGCTAGTTTCAAACTTAAAGTGTGTTGGAAGAGAGGTAGTCTTATACGGTGAAAATAGCTTAAAATCTTTATTTTGACAGATAAAGTGGGGGGGGGGTCGTCTTATACGCCGGAATATACGGTAAGTATATGGAGAGCAACCGAGAGGTAGAAGGCTATCAGGCCCACTGGAAATGAGATGCGGTTGAGAAGTCCTACAGCTTCTTGATTTATTGGCCTTGGAGGTGACATAGTAATCGAAATGGAAGACAGTGACAGAGCAGAACAAGATCGTACAGGCGCCATGGAGACAAGAGTGATGAAGAAGAAGATCATAATAATTGCTCAAGTTGTCAAATGTATACTAAACCTTGCTTCACCTAAGCATGATTGCAGAAAATGTTTCCGTGAATGACAATCTGGACGTGTAACGATGTGACAGATATGGTTTGTATTTAAGTGATCTAGTGTTCTTTTAAAATGTGGTACAAGGGAAGCTCAGATGAATATGTTGGTAATAAATAAAAGGAAAAAAAATCCTTTAAATAAATTAACGACGTTAAAAGTTTTAAAAAAACCTTTTAGGGTACACTCAAACAAAGCCTAAAAAATGACAAGCAAACAAAAAAATAAAATAATAAATACATTCTTATGTAACTCACGGCAAGTTTAGAACACTCGTAAGTAGGGTTATCTCCCGTGTACATGATTGCACAAACCTTGAAAGATAGAATAATTCCTTGTTAGACTGTAACTATCAATTCGTCTTCACCTTTTAAGGTGTAAGTTTCTGGTCTGTTTCGAACTACCATTGAGTTCGATAAGTTTTTGTTTGAAGATTGTTGCCGTTAAAGTTACGATTAAATTAAAGTATAGCTAAATATTACACCAGTGGCGTAGCGAGGGATTTGGGGGCCCAGGGGGGTTTGGCCACTTTGGGGAGGGGGAGTGGGCTCTGAATTTTGACATTCGTCTTGATGACATGAGACATGAGATAATGTCCCGGGGCCATTTCGAATTTGGACTCCCCCCCAGCTACGCCACTGTATTACACACTCATTAGTATGGAACAGTTTTTTAAAAAAACAAACAATTAAAGATTCAATTGACTCTTTCGAATATTTTCACAACAGATTTTCTGTCTTAGCCATTGGATATTGATGGGGTTTTTAATATTCCATTGATTTGCAAACATAGTATATTAAAATGTATCAGTCAATAGTGCGTTTTCGTGACAGCGTTTAATAAAAAAAAATATATAAAAAAATTAAACATTTATAAAAACAAACCTAAGCACTAAGGACATAAAAATCAACATAATTTCTAGTAATTGAAGAAAAAAATATGAAAGGTAAATCTATAAGGATGTTACTAGTGTATTATCAATGTCTACCTCTTGTGGGTGGCAGTGGACTGGTGGGGCACTCAGGCATGCCGGATACGAGTGGGCTTTCCCATCACAAAAAGGACAGTACATGTCTTGGATTTCATCTACGGGCCCGACGTGAATTTGGGGAAACCCAAGCTCTAGTTTGAAAGTTGGAATTGAGTTTTAATGTCATTACACGTTCGACATGCACTTTTAATGTTGTTAACTGAGAAATTAAATAGATTGGTCACAGGATTGTCATACTTTGTGGTAGTGATGGCAAGAAAAAAAATGTATTGAGAAAACAGCTGTGACAGTTATGAAACATATAATAAAAAGGAGTTTGAATATGTCAATCGAATATAACTTGGAATCACAATAATTCAATTTTTTGATGTTATCCTGCTGCTCATCTTCAACCGAGCAACGAGTCAAAACATTACATTTCAACCATAACTACTTACCCACCTATACACAAGAAAAACGTATAAACACAGATGTCCACGGAGCCCATATTGAGATAAGCGTTGTGTGCTTAGTCAAAAAAATGCTGTCTCTAATCTACTTTAAAAAAAATTGTTTAATAATAGAGAAGCCAAACACGAGTGATACAACAGATGGTCATGTTTACGGTAGTATTATGTTGAACTGATCGGCAGAGTTCCGTGACTATTTACTATTTCAATTGATGCAATACTTTTGTAACTTGTAATGTGGAACGACGTGATTAATGTTTACTTGATATATAAAAATTAAAAAAAACCTTACGCAATTTGTATTGGTTTTGTTCATGCTCTTTTTTATTTTTCAGCTTTTTGTGTTTGATTAATCAATGAGTTCCTAGAGTGTGGGGTAGCAGAAAACACATTTTCGACCCATAGAAATAAGCAAATTTATAATTTAACATAGCCGTGGAATCTTTTTTCCCGTTGTGGTTTTCACTGTTACTTTAGATACTTCCTCCCTTTTCTTATATCATGTGTCATTGTCTACTGTTTTATATTTTTCTTTCTTGTTATCTTTACGTAATTATGTTTCCATCATATAGAATGTCTTGTATAATTTAAATATCATTCTAATAATTGCGCAAGTTATTTGTGCTGAATGAAGGCATAAGCCGAAACGGATAATTTTGTATTAGTTAATTAATAAAACTTTAATTTATTGCTTTGATTACATGGTTTATTTGTATATCTTGAATTCCTAAAACACCTAGATTCGTTAATCCAAATGGAATAAGTATTTAAAAGCCTCATTGCAATCTCACCCAATATTTTGTTTTGGAACAAGTAACTGGTTTTTTTTATTTTATTTTTTAAAATTAAAAAAAATTTTTTTTAATGAAGTAATAAC
The DNA here is from genome assembly GCA_944989445.1 of Ampullaceana balthica. NCBI lineage: Eukaryota > Metazoa > Mollusca > Gastropoda > Lymnaeidae > Ampullaceana > Ampullaceana balthica. Next base: position 5,315,446 of record CALYLW010000016.1, on the reverse strand, counting down.
TGTTATTTGAGTGTCACGGGTTGTATCTCGGTGCTGACAAGGCCCCCGGGGCATTGTGCTCGCCACACAATCCCTTGCTCGTTAGTAGTGGCTAAACATAAAAACTTGTGAAAGCTACTTCACACGCCCTATAGTCCGTCATGGACTGGAAAGGGGGTTATTATTATTAGAAAAGAAATAACTTTTTGGCATGTGAAAAGGTTTACTTTCAGGACGCCTGCTGTCTGTAATCGGTCAGCAATTCACCAAGACACAATTTAAACTCAATTAAAAGATTGTTCAGTATCTTGTTGTCTGTATTTGGTCAGCAATTCACCAAGACACAATTTAAACTCAATTAAAAATTGTTCAGTATCTTGTTGTCTGTAATCGGTCAGCAATTCACCAAGACACAATTTAAACTCAATTAAAAGATTGTTCAGTATCTTGTTGTCTGTATTTGGTCAGCAATTCACCAAGACACAATTTAAACTCAATTAAAAGATTGTTCAGTATCTTGTTGTCTGTATTTGGTCAGCAATTCACCAAGACACAATTTAAACTCAATTAAAAGATTGTTCAGTATCTTGTTGTCTGTATTTGGTCAGCAATTCACCAAGACACATTTTAAACTCAATTAAAAGATGGTTTAGTATACTGTTATGAACCAGTGCTGCATTGGACGCACGGCTTTGCTACTGAAGACATTCTGAGAACTACATGTATGAATATTTTTTTCAGCCAGTTTCTTTGGTTTTAAATTTCCAAAACAAATAACCGAATTTAATAATTTATGAAGTGAAATCCGGCCGGAGTCAAAGCCGGAGTCAGACTTGTACAAATTCCCGGATTCCATATTTGCCGGAGCCAGAGCTATTATATATATATATATATATATTATTGCAATACTGGCCAGTCAGATTTAGCCGGATTTATGAAGTAAATTTCTGCCGTAGCCGGATTTGTAAATATGGCCGGATTTAGGATTTGCCCCAGCCGGAGCCGAAATCTGTTTCACCCCTAATTTAAATGAAGGCAGCGGTAAAACGATAATCGGTTTAAAATCGGATTTGCATAACCGACAATCGGTTTGCCAAAAAATTAGAAATTAACAACCCTAGTCTAAAGTGTTGTAGAGTATAATATGCTTCACTTACAGCACATAGATTAACACATGTAGGATAGCTACAAAATCATATTTTCTGTTTGTAAATTGATGTCAGTGAGTGGGTCCTATTATTTAAAAAAAAATGATGTATACGCATTGAATCGTTTGAATGTCTTGGTTCACGTTGTCTTATTTAAGAGTCACAATAATTACTCGACAAAACTGTTACAACATCATGGACACGACTACAAACTTATAACACTAAATTTAACCTGTTTGTCATTTACTGTCATTTTTATTTTATGTTTTATTACATTGTATTCTTTGAACATAAAAAAAACCACGAGAATGAAGCTATGTACCACTAAAAATACTATCAAATTTGAAAAGCCTTTTTTTAAATTTTTACTTTGACATAGCCTCAATGTTTCTAACAGGACCGACGCGTTAATAATAAAGGTAAAATTGGTATTTCCGTTTGACTAAAAATATATGTTTGTTTTAGAGAAGAGCATTTGAAACTAACTAATTGAAAAACCTAGAAACATTTTGTTTTGAGATTTTCCTGTCTTTTATAATAAACGAGCAACCAAGCCCGTCCAAGGACGTTCCGCCACCTTTCGGTGGCATGTTGTAACTACCCTCCAACAGCCGTCTCGACCGGCATACATGTGCATCACGTCAAAAATACTATTCATTAAAGTTCAAATAAATAACTCGTAAAAACAGAGCTTTTGACTATAAATCCCAATGCGCATAACTCTTTTTAAAGTCTTGGAAGAAATACTGCACAAAAATAACTCCCTTTGAACGTCCGCGTAAACTTGATATGATTGGCTGTAGGAGTCATGTGTGTTTGAAAGACTAATCGCTATAGATGACGGGACAGAACTTAGCCTTTTATTATATAGGAGGATTACATATTTTAGAAAACACAACTTAAGAGCTTGTAATTTCACTGCAAATAATAATATCAAACGAGAGGATAAGAGCAAGACATTAAAATTTTCGTTTCCAGATTAAAGCACTATCGATGGTAAAATCTTTCTAACGCTATGGATTTTACAATACTGTGACACAAGATGAAACAATATAAAAATCATTCACAATCAAGCACTAAATAAAGAAATTATAACTGTTCAGAATTATTTAGGCTCAAAATATATTTTTTCCTTTATTTGAACATTAAAAGAAACCTATAATGAAGCATATTGTTTAAAAGATCATATTCAAGAATTTTCTTTAAATGCCTTATAACTATCGATGCATAGAAGTCAAGATTAGTAATCGTGCGACGAAATAATTATGTATTCGTGTTTACACACCATGAAAAATGCTCAATTTAGTCAAATCGGCGTTACAGTGGTCATATGAACAACAGAAGGTACAAGACACGTCTTGATTCGATGTCTTCAAGGGATTTCCTAGAATGTCCTTGCAGAGTGGATTTGTGCTCCATTCCAATCAGAACGTCGTACACTTAGCTTGGTTTGAACATCTTGTCAAATATGATGAAGATTAATTGGTTTCCACACATGAAATGTGAATAAAGTTGGTTTAGACATGAGGAATGTCAAGAAGTGTAGGTTAAGGCACGTGAAATTCGAAAAAAGTTTTTTTTTATAAACATGAAATGTAAATTTGTTTAAACACATATTATATTTTATAAGTGTTTGAATAGACTCATAAAATATTCGTAAGTGTTGGCTAAGACATCACTGTGTTAAGTGTTATTTTAATGACGCAAAATTTCAAAATATGGTGCAAATGAATCAAATTGTTCTAAATTAAAATTATATATTTTGTCATATATGTTATAGTGCAGAGTGAATCGAAATCAAAGTGTGGATAAAGCCAAAACATACATTTAATGTGTGTAAAACAGATATAGCACAGAACGAATCGAAATTGGCAAACCATTTCTGATACTTTTGACTTACGTAAAAAAAAACGAAAAAAAACTTACGAAGTTATTAAAAAATCAAACAAAACCTTAGGCTTTATAAAAAGAAACTTTAACAAATGTAATAGAGATATAAAACTAAAATGTTACCTCACTTTGGTGAGACCTGTACTAGAATATGCATCTTCTGTATGGGACCCATCCACCAAAGAAAACATTGATAAACTAGAACAAATTCAAAAAAGAGCTGCCAGATTCATTACTGGAGAATATTCGAAACTGACAAGAATAACACCATTAGTTAAATCATTAAACCTTGAAACACTAGAGGATAGAAGAACCAAAAGCAAAGTAGTAATCATACATAAAGCAATTAATTCTAATTTAGAAATACAACACAAAGATAACTTAATACAACCCACAGATAGACATAAGGATAAAAACACCTTTCTTATTCCGTATGCAAGAACAAACTCATACAAGTTTTCCTTCTTCCCGTCCGGAATTCGGGCGTGGAATGGGTTGCCTGAAGAAACCAGGAAAACCAACGCTTTATCAGTATTTAAATCTCTAATAAAAATGCAGGACTAAACACAAACCATAGATAAGCGTAGGACGCAATAATCTTCTGTATAGAAGGAGCGTCTGTAAACAGATAAGATAAGATAAGAAACGTTATTCTAAAAAAAATTATTTGATTTATTGGCGAATAATTTCTTATATAAATATATATATATGTATATATATATAATTGAAACACATCTGTCTCGACTCTTTGAAGGATTAGCAAGGCATTACTACAATACTTCTATAATTTTTTAAATCCAAGTTTATTATTTAAATTTACAATTAGACTTTTATATATTTTAATTTATTGGATTAGGAATTTCTCGCAAGGCTTCACTGAAGCACTTCTATAATTTTAAAAATAAAATTACTTTATTATAACCCCCTTTCCAGTCCATGACGGACTATGGGGCATGTGAAGTAGCGTTCACAAGGTTTATTTAGCCACCACTAACGAGCAAGGGATTGTGTGGCTAGCACAATGACCCGGGGCCTTGCCAGCACCGAGAATAGAACCCGTGACTCTCTTCCCGCTCGGTTCGGCAGTCTCTTATCTTCTTATCTTATCTATACAGACGCTCCTTCCATGCAGAAGATAGTTGCGTCCACAGACCATGACAGATGATCTGTTGGCAAGTGATGCCGCGTTCACAGGCGACGGCTTTGTGGGCTCCAAGCATTACCCAGCCGCCTAACTACATGTAGTGTTAGGTACCCATTCGGAGCGGGGTGACTCAGGGACGCCCTAGGCCCCGGGAACAAGCCTTTGCCTTCACACGGATTCGAACCCGTGACCATCGGTACGCGCGCTACCGCTAGACCTTTATTAATCCTCAACAGGAACAGTAAGACCACTCCAATACAACTCATCAAAACACAATATATTTTTTAATCCATGAAGGAGTTGTAAATTGCGGACCCCAACTACTTCACTGAATTGAGAATCACTGATTTCTCCACCATGTGTAGAAATTTAAAATGTTTAATAATTAAAGAAATTTAGAGTTGATTCATGGGCCTTAAAGTGAAAAAATATTTTAAAAAAGACTACCAGCTAAAAGTGTAACATAATTTACTATAACCAAAGCTTGACCCCAAAAGATAATAAGATGAATAAAAAAGGAAGAAAATAATTAACAAGTCATATGCCGATGGCGGCACATTTTCATGGTAAAGAAAACAAAACACAAAAAATTTTAAAAAACTTAATTATGTCATGAAATGTTTCAAATTCTGTTGGAGTTTTTTTTTAAACTTCCAATAGAAATGATTCTTTTACATACAGTTTTTTAAAGTTGAACAACTTGTAACCGTCTGCTAGAGTTGATCTCAGCTGTCGGCTTTGGTGACCGTCGCGGGTCACTGCAGGTTCTTTCCAGCCCTCGATGTGACTGGAGTTCACAGAGAGCGACTGACCAACTACCCGTGTTTTACTGCACGAGGAGGTCAGTAACGAGATGAGCAGGGACACACCGGTGAGCCAGTAACACACTGCCCCTGTTCTGTGTGAGAGATAGAGAGTATTGAGGTAGCGCTTGGAGAGAGGACTGACTTGTTAACTTTTCATGGCCAATACTTGCAGTGTATTGAGAATAAAACTGTTTGATATCCGAACCCAGTGAATTGAACTTTATTGTTTTTAATTTAACTTAGCCACCACTCGGCTACAAACTGAATGCGAATTCTAGTCATTTAAAATGTATATTTTTAGGCATATTAAGAAAAGTAAAAATACGCGAACAACAAATTTTCAGTAAAGGTTGGTCCACACCTCTCAAATGCTCGCGAGCATTTGATCAAACATCACACAAACGCACTATAAAATACGCCAATATTAGAGTGTTTTATAGTGCGTTCGTGTGATGCTTGGGCAAATGCTCGCGAGAATTTGTGAGGTGTGAACAAACCTTAATAAAGCATAAAAACTGTTTTAGGTAGTTCATATTCATATTACTAGAAACATAATACGTTATTTTTTGCATTGCTGTTGTAAAAAATATTTTTAATCTAATGGAATTTTATTGGGTTAAGTCACTTTCTATTTTGAACTATTTCTTGACACACTTGTTGATATGATCAATGCATTGTCCCCTGTCGAGTCAGGGATCGCCAACGCAGTCGTCAATGTTAGTCTCACAATTAGTCCCGGTGATCCCTTCGATGCACGTGCAGCGGTAGCCATTAATGAGGTCAGTACAGGTTCCGTTGTACTGGCAAGGCTTGGGATCACACTCATCAATATTGTGTTCACAAAACGTGCCTGTAAGAAAAAGATGCAAAATGTGGGTGAGACTGCAATCAGGCTTTTAAATAAATAGATATACGTTATCAAAACAGGGGTGAGTATGGGCGTGACAAGTCGTCGCAGAACAACGAACGTTCTAGCAAAAAGCCTTCCTCAACGAACAAACAAAAACAAATGAAACTAATAAAACAAAATGAAAACTTCGCTGCGGTGTTATCAACGTCAGAAAGAGCAATATGGGGAAGAGAGTACTACATAGGTTATATAGCCAAGGGGAGAGCGGGCGTGGCTAGTCATTAGCATGTCAGTGAAAATAAAACATTCATCCCATGTGGTGCAAGGGTTCCTTATTCAATTCACTTAATGCCCACACCATTTACCTGCTGGTTGCAACTGGCAGCCCCCCCCCTCCAAACCACTTAAAACATTTGCTTGATTTTATTATTTTTAAAAACTGTTTTTAAGCAACAATCAATTAAAGCCGAATTTTCTAAATAAGTAAAATTAACCAATAGAACTGAAGTGTCTGGTCAACTGAATGTGTACCTAGTTGAAAAAATTGTTGCCACTGTCATAATGTCTTGCCACTGTCATAATGTCTCTCCACTTTCATAATGTCTCGCCACTGTCATAATGTCTTGCCACTATCATAATGGCTCTCCACTGTCATAATGTCTTGCTACTATCATAATGGCTCTCCACTGTCATAATGTCTTGCCACTGTCATAATGGCTCTCCACTGTCATAATGTCTTGCCACTGTCATAATGTCTCTCCACTGTCATAATGTCTCTCGACTAACATAATGTATATCCACTGTCATAATGTCTCTCCACAGTCATAATGTCTGCCACTGTCATAATGTCTCTCCACTGTCATAATGTCTTGCCACTGTCATAATGTCTCTCCACTTCATAATGTCTGCACTGTCAAATGTCTGCCATCATAATGGCTCCCACTGTCATAATGTCTGCACTGTCATAATGGCTCCCACTGTCATAGGCTCCCACTATCATAATGTCTTGCCACTGTCATAATGTCTTGCCCACTGTCATAATGTCTGCCACTGTCACAATGGTCGCACTTACCGTTGTAGCCAGGAGCACAGTCACATATAAAGTTCACGTAAAGGTTTCTGCACGTTGCTTCGTTCTGGCGTGTCTGGTTGCGAGGTTGGATGTCGCAGTAAGAATTCTGCTGCTGGCATAGAGCAGTGTTTCTCAACATGTGCCTAGTGGTCCGCGAGCAAAGCATGAAATTTACGCACTGTATGATTCATCGAGAAAGACTAACAAGTAAAAGAATTAACGCAGACTTTAAAATTTATTTTTGATCAGGCCATAATAGTTGTTAATTTTATTAAGGCTCGTCCATTATATTCTCGTCTCTTTGCTTCCTTATGTTCGAATATGTATCTTGAACATGAACAGTTACTGATGCATACTGTAGTTCGCTGGTTATCAGTCTGTTGCAATTAACGTACGTGATGCTGTGAGAGAGTTTCTTGAAAAAAGCGTGTGGATCATTTGAACAATAGCTATGGGTTTCTTTCTGGCTTACTTGGCTGGCAGTTTTGAAGAACTGCATAAACTTAATTCAACTCGGCAAGGAAAGCAGACACATTTAATCTCAGTGACAAAGTGTCCGATTTTACGAAAAAGCGTCATCTTTTGAAAACAATATTATTTTAGGGTGACTTTGACATGTTTGGTCAATTGTAAAAATTCACTGAGAAACCAGAAAATGCTGAAATAAATAAACAACATTTGATAAATTTGATTTCTGCCCATATTCTATCACTGCAGGATCAATGTAACTTCTGATTTGTTTTTATTTGAACGTTCAGAGTATTTTCGTGTGTTTCCAGTCCGATTCCTGCACACATTGACTAATTAAATTTACCAAGATCGGAATTAAACCAATTCATTGAACTGACCAGCGATAGTACTTTGAATATGTTGCATGAGAGAGTGAGCTTAATGAAATTTTCGAGTAAGAGCTGTCTCAGAAAGCTATTAAAATACTTTAACCCTTTGCAACATCATATCTTTGTGAAAGTTGATTTTCTGCATTGCTTACAATAGTAAAAACATCGTTTGTACTAAATAAACACAAATAGCAGTCTTTCTAATACTAACTACTGTTTTATGACTTCAAGATTTATAATAGTAAGCCATAATAATTTATTAAGAAGACTTTAAGACTAGTACAAGTGACAATTGTTTCGTTGTAAAAGAAAGCCATAACAGTATTGTTTTTGGAGCAATCAAATCATAGCATATTAGAAAAGTTTTACTAAGTAACATATATACTATTAATAACTAGTTATATAAACAGTATAATTTACAGTATATAACTTTCCAGCACGGCAGAAGCACAATTTTTAGTAGTGGTCCGTGGCTTAGACACAAATGTTTCAAGTGGTCCTTTGAATCTCAAAAGGTTGGGAACCACTGGCATAGAGCACCTGTGGAATGATGCAAAAAGAAAACAAATTAAGCGAAACAAATATGTAAATAAAATGAAAATAATGTTTTCTGAAAGTGGATCTTTTGGTTGACAGTCTGTTTGTACCCCGCAGACCCCTCTTTGTATACATATAACTAAATTTGGGGGCTTTCTTTTGCTGGGATGTTCTCTTAGAGTAATGCGATATGGGCAATGAATAGACTTATAGGATTATGGTAACATTCTTTTAGGATTATGAGAACATTCTTTTAGGATTATGGGAACATTCTTTTAGGATTATGGGAACATTCTTTTAGGATTATGGGAATATGCTTTTAGGAATATGGGAAAGACAAAGAAAGTAATGTTTCTTTTTTGTTGAAAACTAATGTTCTTTAGGGCTAAAAGGAATGAGCTTTTAGTCGAAGTACACATAAAAGTATGATCATGAAATTATGGACAAAAATGAGAAGCAACAGGTCTTTAAGACGAACCAAAAGACAACAGTAGAGGAGAGATAAACTAGGTTCCTACTGAAGTAAAGTGGGGGGGGGACTATTAATTCAACTGTCACTCGGGTGAGATGAAAAATACATTTTTAATAAATATTGTCAACTCACCTGTAAAAAAGTTACCACTGGATGAGTCAGATTTACAGTAGCAGGTAAAACTCCCGTGCGGCTCATTCTTGCAGCGTCCCCCATTCTGACAAATTGGGTGGTCGGAGTATTCGCACTCATTAATGTCAATCTCGCAGTTTTTCCTGTGTAGCCGCTTAAGAATAGACCCTTATCTCCGATGACACTATAGAAAATTAGGATTAAAAAAAACAAACATATAAAATACAGGGATAATGAGAAGCGACGCGAGCTCAGCTTCATGCTGGCGTATAGCGCTACATAAATTATCAAATTCTTATTGTTATTATTATTATAAAAGAATTGGTGTTGTTGCTATTGGTTCCCTATCTAGTGAGAATCCACGGCCAAATGATTCATAAGCTTGAGCCAGGGGAGGTGCCGACATTGTCGTGGGTCGGCAGAAGGAAAGATTTACCACTCCTTTGTGAGTAAAACTTAAAAAATGTATGGAGGGCATGTCTTCGGAGTTTTGCGGGTTTCGTCATTTCATTTGCAAGAATTGGCGAGCATATTACACACTATGGTCTGGGTTTATCCTTTGCTATGGAAAACCCCAAGCGCAAATACTTTTCATCATATCGTCGTATGGCAATTCGTCTTTTTTTTCCCTCTCTCTCCGGAACTGCATTTTATTCACACATAGATTGTGAGAATGAGTATGAGGAATAATCATTGTTGCCCTACTCCTTACGTTCGGTTGTTTTCTTTATTAGAAATGTATCTATGAGTTCAATCAAATTAAGTAATTTAAAACTTTAATAATTGTAATATTAATTTAAGGCTAATTTACCAATCGTTTTTAAAAAAACATTTGAATTTTAATATAACAACTATTACAATAGTCCGCAAGAATCCAGTGTGCCTTTGTGTGAATTCCAGTTTAGCTAAATGTAAACATAGACTAAAAACATATTGTTTTCGGCACTATGCTATTGCCATTGAGTGATTAAAATTAATCAATATATTCAAAATGTGACAACATTTATGCCTTTCGTGTTCTTAATTTGGAAAATAAAAATTTCTTCCTTTGCTCGCGGACCACCAGGCACATCTAAGCGAAACACTAGTGGTCCGAGGACCACAGGTTGAGAACATTTGCTCTAGCCAAACTTACAATGTGATGTTGATTCACTCTAGTCAAACTTACAATGTGATGTTGATTCACTGTAGCCAAACTTACAATGTGATGTTGATTCACAATAGCCAAACTTACAATGTGATGTTGATTCACGTTAGCCAAACTTACAATGTGATGTTGATTCACTATAGCCAAACTTACAATGTGATGTTGATTCACTATAGCCAAACTTACAATGTGATGTTGATTCACTTTGGCCAAACTTACAATGTGATGTTGATTCACTTTAGCCAAACTTAAAATGTGATGTTGATTCACTTTGGCCAAACTTACAATGTGATGTTGATTCACTTTAGCCAAACTTACAATGTGATGTTGATTCACGTTAGCCAAACTTACAATGTGATGTTGATTCACTTTGGCCAAACTTACAATGTGATGTTGATTCACGATAGCCAAACTTACAATGTGATGGTGATTCACTTTACCCAAACTTATAATGTGATGTTGATTCACTTTACCCAAACTTACAATGTGATGTTGATTCACTTTAGCCAAACTTACAATGTGATGTTGATTCACTTTAGCCAAACTTACCATGTGATGTTGATTCACGTTAGCAAAACTTACAATGTGATGTTGATTCACTTTGGCCAAACTTACAATGTGAAGTTGATTCACTTTAGTCAAACTTACAATGTGAAGTTGATTCACGTTAGCCAAATTTACAATGTGATGTTGATTCACTTTGGCCAAACTTACAATGTGATGTTGATTCACTATAGCCAAACTTACAATGTGATGGTGATTCACTTTACCCAAACTTACAATGTGATGTTGATTCACGTTTACAGTACGTTCGATCGATGTGAAATTTTGATAGATCATTTTTATTGTCGCCACGAGTCTCCCTGCTTAATTTCACATCGATAGGATACCGGGAAATGGGCACAAAATCGATCTAAGTTTTTGAGACGGACAGACAGGCAGACGCTACGAGTTAATATAAAGGAATTTAAAAATTGTAAAAGTTTACAACAGCGTTCTATAATGAGCAGTTGGATCAAAATTAATCTAGTAGCTGAGTCTAGCGTGTTGTTGCAGAGCAGCAAACGTGTGGATTCAAAGTGAAGAAGGAAATTGTGGCAACAATCTACCCACAGTTGCCTCAGCTTACCATTAAAACCTGGCAGACAAGTGCAGGTGTAGCTATTGAGATGATCGTGGCAAGTTGCGCGATTCAGACAAGGGTTGGGACTGCAAATGCAATCTTTAATGTCCGTTTCACAGTTTTGTCCCGTCCAGCCGGGTCGGTAGTTGCACTCGAAGCCATTGACCTGAAAGAGAATATGAACAAAGCATTAAGTGCCTGACGCTGTTGAACTCATCATTCCAATGACATTTCTGAAAGACTTGTTCTTGGAAAAACTTGATCGATCATTGGAGTCTAATTAAATGAGAAATTTTATAAATGATTGGTTATTGTTAATGACACTGTTTACAGGCCAGACCAAAACTTTGTTTATATGTTGCTGTATCTTGTCCTTGCAACAAATATACTAATTAATAAATAGAAGTAAAAAAAGATTTAAAAAAACACGTTTTTATAAGTGGACTAAAAAGAAGAAAATAATATTTTTTTCACAGAATTGTGAAGGAAAAATCTTTTTCTGGATTGATAAAAATTTCAAACTTATATGCTCAAGTACTATGATGTAATATGACTTAAAAGGTGGGGCGGGCGCTTCTCAGGCTTAACTAATTCAATTCACTCATTTTCTTACTCGTCATTTGTAAACCCTAATCATTTTAGTTTTAGCCAAACGCCTATGAGGTTTTACATATGCAGTTCACTCATTCTCTCACTTATAGATATCTTTTTTGCCTTCTTAATTATAAATCTTTAATTTTTATACCAAACACTCGACCCACGTTTTTAGTCATGTTATATGAAAGTACTTGAACTTATTAGTTTTAAATTATTTTCTTCTTTTTAGTACACTTATAAAAACGTGGTTTTTAAAAATCCTTTTTTTACCTCTATTTATTTTATTATTTTTAGTCCACTTACAAAAACGTTGTTTTTAAAAATATTTTTTTGTCTCTATTTTTTTAATTACCAAACACCTCATAAGCGCCCGCCCAACGTTTTAAAAACACGGTGATGTGGTCACGGGATGAACTCATGGAGGTCAACAAAAGCAGGTGGTACAGATGCTTATATATAGATAAACTAAACAATTCAATAATTTAATAACTGTACATTCGATCGATCTGAAATTTCGATACAATGCATTGTCATCCAAGATCTATCTGTGGTAAAATTTTGAGATCTCTAGGACCATCAAAAGTGGTACAATTTTACGTTGGCAGATTTGAAAAAATTGTGGACCCGAAAGCAAGTTGATAAAAACGTGGTAAAAATATGTAGAAATGAAAAAACAAGCGCCAATAATTAGGTGTAATGTTTGACTGTAGTTCATACCCAACAGTGCCCGGCTAGGAACGCCGAAGACAGGAAGACCCTCTGGGCAAGGGACGGAACGTACTCGGACCGTCCTCAATGGGTTGAAGATTTCTGCCTACCCCCTCTCTATTCTATGGTTAATATATCGAAAAAAGCAGGTCCCGGAATGGACCTTCTAAACCCCTTCTCGGCGGATGGTGGTACGTCGGGTCGGTTGGCTACCCCCCCCTCTTAGAGGCATGGTGACGAACGACAGGCCATGTCCAAGCGGTCAATCGGTGACTGGCCGTCCTTGTATGGGTGCGAGGGCCATCCTGAACAAGCCCTGGTAGTTTTACAGTTGAATGTCTGTGGCATAAGGCAAAAGGCACACGAAGTAACCAAAATACTCCACGAACGGAAAGTGGATGTAGCACTGTTCCAAGAAACGCTCCTTAAGGGGAAGCCGTTCCATATCACAGGTTACTCGCTATACCATTGCAAGTGTGACCGGCGATGTCGAGGCCTTGCCACAGCGGTCCGGAATGATTTAACGATGGAGCTGCTCGAAGTTAAGTGTTACAGCAACACTGATACTCTCACGGTGAGAGTTTTCAAAGGCGACGTTGGCTTTACAATCACGAACGTCTATAATACGCCCAGAAATCCAATCGCACTTCCAGTTGGGGAAGATGTCATTTTTGGAAGAACGATAATAGCAGGAGACTTCAATGCACAGTCTCCTGACTGGGGCTATGCCGAACGGAACGCGTCAGGCCGCTACATCGAGGATGTCTGTATTAATACGAATCTCATCAGGCTACAAAACGCAGACAGTGAACCGACACTACTGCACACGGGGCACAGCACGAAGTCCCGCCCAGATCTAACGCTTATTTCCGCTGACCTAGAGTCGAAGCATAGACTGGAAGTATTAAAGGAAGTTGGTAGCGATCACTTACCAATCCTGATTGAATTTGGACTTGGTGCAGGCAAACCTCGATTTGAAAGAAGGCATTGGCAGTTCCGTAAGGCAGATTGGCGAAAGTACGAGGCCGAGAGCGAGACCAAGCTCGCTCTGCTGGATGTTGCAGGAGACAACATGGATGCCACCTACGGGCAGTTTATTGACACAATCCTTGGGGTTGCGAGGCGAACGATCCCAAGGACAAACGGGAAACAGAAGTTCAGACCTTACTGGGACAAGAGTCTGGCAGAATTGGTGAAGCAAAGAGCAAAAGCACGGAAAAAAGCAGCCAGGCTGAAGACACCCGAAGCTCGTAGGGCGTACAACAGACTGACGGCTGAAGTCCGGGCCGCTGTCGACAAAGCGAAGAAGGCGAAATGGGTAAATACGTGCGAAAAACTCGACCTCGTAGACGGAAGAAAAGTTTGGCGGCTCTTAAACGCATTATCTGGCGCGGGGAAGACAAAGAATTCCAACCCTTTGACGACACCAAAGGGCTAGTGAAGTTAAGCGCGCACGAGCGCTAAACAAACACTTTGCCCAGGTTAACAAAAAAGGCGCCAGATCTGATTTTAGTCGAACAATCGACCGAATGCGCAAAGAGGGCTCAAGGAGACAAAGTAAGGGCCCTCAACTAGAGGTTTTCGCGGCCCCCTTCACAATGACAGAGTTGCAAACCGCACTCAACAGGTGCCAAGCTGGCAAAGCACCAGGACCAGATAAAGTTCACAATGAAATGCTCAAACATCTGGGCAAGACAGGCCGAATGAAACTGCTGGGTTTCATATATAGAACTTGGACAACAGGCACGCTGCCGAAACTGTGGAAAAAGGCCACAATAACCCCAATTCCCAAAGAGGGGAAACCAGGCGAACACCCGTCCAGTTACCGGCTAATTTCCCTCACGTCGTGTGTGGGGAAGGTAGCTGAATGGTTAGTGAACGCACGACTCTACTGGTTCCTCGAAAAGTCCAAATGCATTCCAATGACTCAGGGTGGGTTCCGAAAGGGACGCCAACCGATGGACCAGGCTCTCCGACTAATTCAGACAATCACGAATGAACTCCAGTCGAGGAATCACACCGTTGCGGTGTTCTTCGATCTAAAGCAGGCATACGACAAGGTGTGGCGTGGAGGGCTACTTTATAAGTTGCAGCAGTTAGGTGTTACTGCGAACATGTACAGTTGGATAAAATCGTTCCTTACGGACAGAACGATCAAGACCCGAGTGGGGGAGTCATTATCCAACGAAGATCGCCTGGAGGACAGACTTCCACAGGGGTCCGCCCTTAGTTATACATTGTTCTTAGCCTACGTCCACGACCTACAAGGTATTCTGGGGTCACAGAATGCCATGTTTGCTGACGATCTGGCTATATGGAGTTCCGGAAAGGACGTTGCAACCCTGCAGAACAGGCTGCAGGAAGATCTGAATCGAATCGAAGACTACGCCAACCGTTGGCGCCTAGTAGTCAATACGGAGAAAACGGTCCATTCCATTTTCACAAATGGACGGAATGCACTGAAGCATGAGGTGGTGCTTCAGATATGTGGGAAAAGATTGAATTGGGATCGGACACCAACGTACTTGGGAATCAAACTGGACCAGAAGGTCCAGCTACATAACCATGTGCGTGAATTGTGTGCCAAAGCCACAGCTAAACTGTCCCTGGTGAAGAAACTGGCTAGCACTAGTTGGGGTGCGGATGCAAGACTACTGAGAGCTCTCTATCTCGGTAGTGTGAGGGGTGCCATTGATTACAGCCTCCCGGTCCAGGCCTTTGCGAGCCGTACGGCTCTAGAGGGACTGGACCGAATACAGAACCAAGCTCTACGGTTTGTATGCGGGGCGTTGCGTACGACACCCACAGCCGCTGTAGAAATTATGTCTAACGTAGAACCCCTGGCGATAAGGCGAGAAAAGGCAATCATGACCACGGTGGAACGATACCGTAGGTTGGAGCATGACGAACCCTGCTTTCAATTACAAGACCGATGGGTAAAGAGGACCCGACTGAAAAGACCATCCTTCATGGACACGGTCTACGAACTAGAAGACTCAGTCCCCATACCCAAGGGAACGCATGCGACTGGTCCCTGCTCGAGGACCACATGAAAGCTCAGACTTGCCTGAACTACGTTTGACACCGGCAAATACAGCGGTGACGAAAGCCAGTCCCGTCGAGCTCCAGCGAGACGAGACTCTGAAGACAATCGAAGCTTATGGCGATAGTGTGGTAAAAGTCTTTACGGACGGCTCGCGTTTCAAGGATGGCAGAAGTGGATACGGAGTGCTAATTCAATACCCTCAACCTGGACCCGACAGTATCGAACTGTCAGGGCCGTGCGGATCCGCAAACAGTAGTCACGACGCCGAACTGGAGGCGATTTGCAAGGGTTTGAAGGAAGTGCGCCGACGTCTAGCAAGAAGAAAGGTTTTCCCGACCGTCGTAGTTTTCACCGACTCACGGTTTTCGCTCGAGACCGTGGGTCGATCCTCTCTGGAGAAGAAAACGGTCAGTGTCATTTTGGAAACAGTGGGTGAAATCCTAGCACGAGGCGGAAAAGTAGTCCTTCAGTACATCACTGGGCACAGTGGCGAGCCTCATTCAGACAGGGTCGATAAGTTAGCGAGAGAAGGTTCAGCTCAGCCCCAACCCGATCGCCCGATGACCCAGCTGGGGGTCAGATCGTGGCTTAAAGACCATTTCCGAGAGAAATGGCTACAGGGCTGGGCATCTGGAAGCACGGCCAGAAAAGTATTCCAGTACATGCCGCGACCGAGCAAAAGCGATTCCTGGTGGAAAATTGGACGTAGCAATCAGACGCTCATAACTAGAATGAGAACTGAACATTGTCCCACACGAAGCTACCTGTACAAGTTTAACACTAGAAGGGAACTGGCCTGTCGGCTGTGTGGCCACCCGGAAGAGACGGTGACACACGTACTCGAAGAGTGCCCCGAGCTGTGCGGGGGTTTGGAAGGCGAAGTAACGGTACCTGCAGAGGGTTACCTCTACGGCGATGCCCGCTTGATGAGGCTCGCTTGCGATAAAATGAACCGGGTCTTAAGAGTCTAGCGACCCAAAAGAGAATGTACATTCACGACTGTAGTTCCAAATGTAAAAAATCTGGCAAAGTCATTGTATGAGATGATATGTAATGTTAGTATAGCGAAATGGTTAATCCTATTAGTGACAGCGTTCAAGAACATCTTCCCTTTAAATGAGGAGATAAAAATAGATCAACACTAAACCTTTGTAGCATGTACTAAAACCATGTAGCTAATTACATTGAAAACTTTGAGATCCACTGAATCATTCCACCTGCCAATGTTCTATTTGTATTAGTTTGAGATCCACTGAATCATTCCACCCGCAAATGTTCTATTTGTATTAGTTTTTGAAATGGTCCAAGGTGACAAGAAAGTCTATCAGTAAAAAAAAACAAAAAAACACGCATACTGCTATGGACTTACCTGACACGGTGTGCCATCAAAGCCGGGTGGGCAGTCGCAGGAGTAACCACCAGGACGATTGTAGCACTGGAGGCCCCAACAGATGGTAGAGTTGGCGGCACATTCGTCTATGTCTATAGAACAATTGACACCTTGGTAGCCTGACGGATGTAAAAACATTAATCTGTGGTTAAGGAGATCTAAAATACATTAGTCTTATGGAATTTGGCCGGGACCTAACAATTAATTCGTTATAGGGAGGTTTTCGACTTAGGTAAGTTCGACTAAATGAGGTCCGACTGTATTTCACTTTAATAGTCGATAACAAAAAAGTTAATACTTAATTATATTTAAATACACGTTACTTCAAGTTTTGCTGTATTCTTCAATAACGCAACAATATCCCGTTTTATCCACAAATTTATTTGGTATTATTTAGTAATAATAAACTGCAAATTATTATTGTTCCTGTCTTATGCATTTTTTTATATTCATGTTGTATCACGGGCACTGTCAGACTACGTAATTATTGTCAAAAATAAAATAAGAGAAATTCAATTATTTTTTTCTAAAAAATGAAAACTTCGCAAAGCTGAAACTTGTCTATTTATCAAGGGCGCCGACAATAAATTAGCCACGGTCGCCAAGAACCTAGTTACGCCTCTGAGGATGAGATTCAATGGTGGAACAGGTCTACAAACTGATACAACAGTTGCGGCAGCCAAGACCGATCTGTTTACCTGTGCCCGAACAGTTGCACGTGTATGAGTTGATGCCCTTGACACAGACCCCGTATTTGCAGGGGGGACCTGAGGCACAAGTCAATCTGGCTCTCGCACTACGTTCCGGTGAAGCCTGAAATTGGGTTGACAACATAAGCCACGACTATCAACATCACTGAATGGTAGCATCTATATATAGGAGGTTGAAGAAATCTATTAGTACTCTTTTGGTGGTTTGATTTTTTCTTGTTTGCTATGAAATGATTTTTAAAAAAAATTCATTTAAATTAAAATGAATTATTAAGGAAAATCAATATAAATATTTGTTTTGTGTCAGGTAAGACATTAAAAAGACTTAAATTTCACAAAGACTGTGACAATTTTTTCTGTATTGAAAATGAATTAATTTTAAGAAAAGTTTATGAATTTTAAATAAATTAAACGGAAACATTTTTTGAAACTGAGGCTATGCTTTCATTTTTACATAAAAACTATGATCTATGGAGCAAAAACAAATCAACACAAATGATGACACGTTCTTTAAATTTTGTGCATTACAAACGTGTAAGACAAGCCACGGCTTCTGCCACCTGCTATTTTTTTGATTCTCTGGTCAGGGGAATCATTCTCTACTTTAAAAAAAAATCAATCTATACTACTAATTTTATGTAAATCCCTGTGAGCCCAGTTGCTTTCTGGGGTACGTTTCTATATGAGTCATAAATTATTATTATTATTTTTTTAAATTTGTTTTTTAAATTGAGCTTTTATTTAAATTCAAATATTTTAAACACTTTGTAATGTTAGCAAGATATGGATGGATCTGATAATTAATAATAGGCGCTAAAAAACGATTTCCATTAAAAATTAAAAATGTCACTGCTTCCCTCCTTAAAAAAAATTGATGACACCCAAATTTAAATGCCAATGATTCTTTCCATTACCAAATTAACCACAAATATTTTCTTCCCGAAAGACTTTTGATGTGCCTAAGGCAATATCAGGAAGTGAATACCGGCGGCACAAGTTATGGGTGGACAAATATTGCTTGGAGCTTTTCTCGGTCATCCCAACAGTTTTTAGACTGTTTAAAATCCTATTAAATAGTTGGGGTTTTTATATCAGGAACTTTTTCCCCCCAGGCAGGTGGCACCGGAAAACAACTAGCAGCACACTGCAACTAATATGGTGACAGCCACCAATAACACAAGGGGCCAGAAGCGTGCAAAAAATAAGATAAATAAATAAAATGAGAAAGACAACCATCCCCTAATAAGCGTACCTGGTGGGCAGCGGCAGTAGAACTTGCTGGGACCGGACGTCGTCTCACAGGTGCCGCCAGACAGGCAGGGCTGCACGTCACAACCGTACATATCTGTACACAGGGAAACACAACAGTCTAAGCGCTGTAAGTACTAATTATAGTGAACTAGATGGTGATGAAGTTCTTTATATCCCCTGTCAAAGTTATGATTTAAAAAAAACAAAACAAATTCAACTACTTATATTAAAGTTTATTGTTGTCTTCTTCTTTTAACAAATGACCCCCCCCCCAAAGCAAAGGTTTGCTGGTCGGTGTGCAAAATAAAATTAAAAAACTTGTGTGCAAAGTTGCACAGCATCCATTTTTTGTGCAATATTTTACAAAAGTTTACAGTAATTTCTAACCTGGTGTGCGGCATGGTAAGATATCTGCCCAGCTTAAAGGTAACATAACCCCCTACCAATGTTTCCTTTAAGCTGCGCGGCCGCACAGATATCTGGCCGACACCGCTCAGCAGTTTAGAACTACCGCGCAGCTAATTTGGTAAAATATTGCACAAAAATGGATGTTGTGCAACTTTGCACACGAGTGTTTTTACTTTGCACACCGACCAATGAACCTTAGATAGAAGCAACATCGCCCCCTACCACCATTAACTTTTAACAATTTGGCAGTTAATTTTAACTCGGAAGGTTTTCAATCATTTGAGACTGTTGGATCTTTCCTTTGCTTAATCTAAGTAAATCTTTAGTAGAATTTATGTCTTTATCATTTTAGGTCAATTTCCTTTATAACCGGGCACGAGCCCGCCTCTCCCCCATCTAGGTGGGGCAGGGTGCGCCACATCAACAGGGCACGACCCCGCCTCTCCTCCCTTCCCCAGAACACTGGAATGCGAAGTATGTGAGGATGAGTGTTTGTGGTAGCGGCGAACAATTGCAGTATGTGACAATGACCGGAAGCAAAATAGTAAGTGTCGTCGGACTCGACCAGAAACGACGGAGACGTCAATGGCAGTTTATTAGGACATGGGTAAGAGAGTCAAAGACTTCAAATTTTGTTGCTGCCATCTAGAATCTCACCCACATTCCTTTGTCCAGTGATATAAGGCGAGGTCAGTAGGGGAGCAGGGCGGAGTCAACTACCGCCGGGTTAAGTGGATAGAACTTAGGAACAGAGTAGGGCTTAGGTTTTCGACAAGACAGTACAATGTGTTTATGTTAACTTGAAGTTCCTCTACTTAGTTATACTTAGACCTTAGTATTCCTGTCAACCTTAAAATGTAATCAAATAAAATATCTCAACTATAGTCCTCACGAACTGTATTCATTTATTGTGTAATTATCTGTCTAGTTAGAGTGTGCTGCATAGATAAATAATAAATCCATTTAGCCATCACTCGGATACTTAAGTATTTTTGTTTTGGAGAAGTTGACTAAACTGAAGATTCAATCAACGGTATACAATCAAATACTATTTTTAAATACATATGTCTTAATATAGACAGTTTCTGAAAATAATCAAGATAACTGTGGGATAACTCACAAGAAAATGCAATAGCTTAGAAACCTTGTATTCACACCACCCCCCACACCCACCCCCACCCCCACACCACCCCCACCCCCCCCCCGTGTAATACACTATTATTAGATATAATAATAAGACGTTTTCTTCTATCTATAGATCTATATATAATTCTCTTCGTGGTCAGACCCTGCGAGGCAACAAGAAGCTGCATGCACAACATATACTAATTTTAGAAAGCAGCGCACCAAATTACTGCACCAATGCATCAAAAGGTGTGCAAATTAAATATGCGCTGTAAAAAAAATATATGACGTCATTGTTTTCGCTGATATTTTAATTTTGGAAAAGGGAAACCCCTATTATAAAATACTTTGTGTGCATTTCAGAAAGTTTAATATTTCGTATTGATCCAACAAGGACAAGTTAGTTGGGCTTTTGAAAAAGGTCGGCGCCTTAGGCGCCCTAAAAAAATGCATTAAAGGGGTAAAAGAACTCTCCATGAGCAAGTCTGTGGCGTATGCTACGCCGCGGGGCGTCTAGTTTCCTATAGTTCCTTAAGTTCTTAAGTCTACTGTCTCTCTCTCTCTCACTCTCTCTCTTCCTCCTCTCCCCCCCTCTCTCTCTCTCTCTTGTCTTCTCCAAAAGTATGTTTAAAAGGCATGGTACAGTTGAAACAACTAATTATTTTTTTTATTATAATCTGTGCGGTTAAGGGAAGTGAACGATAAAGGGAAACATAACAAATACCTGAACTAATAACAATTATAATGTCAATAAATCGTTTTAAAAAAAGTGAGCTATCGTATCTTAAACATAAAAGTCTCTCCGTAATTATAGAAGATTATTGCGCCTTGACCTCTTATCCATGGTTAATGCCAAGTCTTGCATCTTCATTAGCGTTTTAAATATTTATAGTATGTTAGTTTTCCTAACTCGTTCAGGCCACTCTTCCCCGTCCAAATGCCAGATGGGAAGGAGGAGGAAGATTTCATAGAAAAACAAATAAAATACATTTATTTTTTAAGTATTTCAACATCCACTGTGTGGAAAACTCGCTCCGTGGCCTGATGTCAACATACCTGTTCCGTGAAACATCGGTCACCAGCAGTGGCGTAGCTAGGGTAATGTGCGCCCGGGGACATGACACAAAATCTGCGCCCCTTGTCAGACCGAAAGATTCGGGGGGCTCACTGAGCCCACAAGAAAAAATTGAAATTTTACGGTTTATATAGTTCATTTCCGAAGCTTCTGGTATTTTAATGCAATAGAATACAGACTAATAATTATTCTTTATACGATTTTAAACAATTTATTTGAAAAAAAATACTCTACTAATTATACAATTAGTCATAGTCTACAAAAAATGATTCTCCTTGATTTGAAACTCGTCAATCACGTTGTCAAAATTAATATTCTCAAGTGTTTCTCTTTCGATGCTAAGGAGTGCAGAATCACTCAGAAGATCTTGTCCCATTAAAGCACGTAAATAAGACAAAATAAGCTTCAGTTTTTCATGAAGGACCGCTCACAGCTTTCAGTTGAAACAGCAATTTTTAGAAGTATTTGAATTGAAATGCGCAGATTCAGAAATACGTCATCTTCATACGAAACAATAAATCCAAGAAAATCCAAAGGAGTTTCCGATAGAACTTCAGTCCGGGTACTGAGCAGCATTTTGCAGTCCGATTTCTGTGCACAATTCGTGACCATTGACGTCAGTGTCGTATAAATTTGCAAAATTTAAGCAATTTTAACGAAGTGTATCGACTTTTGTCTCAGCAAGAAGAGTTTTGATGTCTAGTAAAAATCCAAATTTGTTGTTTAGATTTTTTAGACGTAAAAACCGTATTGATATCTCCTGTTGGAGTCTATCAATTACGCTGTTGATATCACGTGCAATTTCTTCTTCTGCAGAAAGTCCTGCAGCTCTTGTTAATTCTCCGGGCATCCTCCTATGCCGTCTAATCCTTCTGTCAACCTCGATTCCCCAAGTTGTGAATCTTCTTTTCCATTGTCTACCGCAACCTGTCTCAAATTATCACGAATGTTGAAAATTTCTTGCTCAAGCGATTCAAGATAAGTTGTTGCTTCCTTGAAATTCTCAGTAGGATTTTGCAACCGTTTCTGGACTCGATCAATTTTCCCAAGTATGATGTTCCAGAAATTTAATAAAACTAGGAATTTGAAGTTTAATATACCTGCCAGTAAAGTTTCTGCATCACTTCTGGTGTCACGCGTCATATTTGTATGTTCTGATAATTTTTCCAACAGCCCTACCAGTTCAACTAGTTCTTCATAAACTGCCTTAACAGCTTCTGATCGTGCACTCCAACGTGTTTTAGACTTCCTCTTCATTGTGATTGGCACAACTCTTTTTAATTCTTCCCAACGAGTTGTTGAACGAGAGAATACAAAAATTTATACTTTCAACAGTTCCAAAAAACCTGTTAACCATTGGATCCTGTTTAGCTGAGTATACTCCAGTTAGGTTTAAGCTGTGGTTGTCACAGTTGATGAACAATGCTCTGTGATTTCTGGCACTTATTCGGTGTTGAAGGCCGGATATATGCCAAGTCATTACAGCAGCATTGTCATAACATTGTGACCGATTGTCGGCTAGTGGTATGTTCTTAGATTCCAGTTTCTTTACGATAACTCTTTCAAGGCTTGCTGCGTCTTTGATGTATCTGGATAAAATCTAAAAATGATTATTTGAAGGTTTCTTTTTTAGTTTGAAAATCCACACCCACAAATCTGATGACTTGAGAAAGCTGTTCCCGGTGTCTTAGATCGGGTGTTGAGTCAAGTAATATACCGTAGTACTTGTCTTTTCTGATTTCACTCAATAGCTGATTCCTTACAGTCGATGAAAGTAGGTGAATAAATTCAGTTTGGATTTCTGGTGATAAATAAGATAGTGAACCTGGATTTTCTTGGGCATGTTTTTTTTTCTAACAGTGGATCATACTGATCATGTTTGATCACAGAGAGACAGGAAATAGAGGCGGTGTCTGATGTTTCATATAAAAGGAATCCAACTTGCTTTGACATACCGACAAAGCCCGTGAGAGGAGAGACCTTACCCCCTCCCTCCCCGATTTACTCCCTCCACAGTGGAATTAGGGAAGTAAGATTTTTCTTTTTAAAAAGAGTCAGAGCATGCAGCAAAGGGACGCGAATTAACCATTATGTAAGCCTTAAGCCACTCCTTTTTCGTGTCTTGGCAGTGGCGTAGCTAGGGTCATCTGCGCCCGGGGACATGACGCAAATTCTGCGCCCCTTCTCGACCGACAGATTTTGGGGGCTCAGTGAGCCCCCAAGAAATTTTTTGAAATTGTACGGTTCTTTTTCGAAGTATCTGGTATTTTAATGAAGTAGAAAACAGACTAATAATTCTCTATGCGATTGTAAACTATTTATTTGAAGAAAAATATAGACTCTACTAATTATACATGACTGGAATAGACATAGTCTACAACAAATTGATTCTCCTTGATTTGACAGTCGCAAACTCGTCAATCACATTGTCAAAATTAATATTCTCAAGTGTTTCTCTTTCGATGCTAAGGAGTGCAAGATCACAAAGACGATCTTGTCCCATTGAAGCATGTAAATAAGACAAAATAAGCTTCAGTTTGCTGAAGGACCGCTCACAGCTTGAAATTGAAACAGCAATTGTTAGAAGTATTTGCAGTGGAATGCACATATTTGGAAATACGTCATTTCCATATGAAACAATAAAATCAAGAAGCTCCAAATAAGTTTCCGATAGAACTTCAGTCCGGGAACTGAACAGTATTTGTAGTCTCCGATTTCTGTGCACAATTCGTTGCCATTGACGCCAGCGTCGTAGAAATTTCCAAAATCTGAGCAATTTTGACGAAGTGTTATATCGACATTTGTCTCAGCGAGAAGAGTTTTGACGTTTATTAAAAATCAAAATTTGGTGTTTAAGATTTTTAGACAAAAACCATATTGATATCTCCTGTTGGAGTCTATCAATTACGCAGTTCATAACACGTGCAATTTCTTCTTCTGCCGAAAGTCATGTATCTCTTGCTAATTCTCCAGGCATCCTCCGATGTCGTGTAATCCTTCTGTCAACCTCGATTCCCCAAGTTGTGCATCTTGTTTTTCCATTGTCTATCGCAACTAGGCTAAAACAATCACGACTGTTGACAAGTTCTTGCACCAGCGATTAAATATCAGATGCTGCCTCCTTGAAATTCATAGTAGTATCCTGCAACCGTTTCTGGACAGATCAATTTTCCCAAGTATGATTATGATGTTCCAGAAATGTATAAGAACTAGGAAGTTTAAGTTTAATATACCTGCCAGTAAAGTTCTGCATCACTTCTGTTGTCAGGCGTCATAGATGCATCTTCTGATAATTTTTCCAACAGCCCTACTAGTTCATATAGTCCTTCATAAATAGCTTTAACAGCTTCTGGCCGTGCACTCCAGCGTGTTTTAGACTCCCTCTTCACTGTGATTGGCACAATTCTTTTAATTCTTCCCAAGGAGTTGTTGAACGATATAAAAACAAATATATACTTTCAACTGTTCCAAAAAACGTGATAACAGCAGGATCCTGTTTAGCTAGGGTTGCCAGATACGTGGACACCAAAAGGAGGGCATAATAAGACAATAAGGAGGACAACAAAGGAGGACATTTTAAATATTTCATTTGAGTCGTCCCGGATTAAACTTAAAGTCAGTACAATTTTATTGTAATAGCTGCCACTCTCCATGCAAGAGTCTTAAAAAACTGTTCATTTTTGTCTTGTACAAATGATTTAAGATTGCGTATTGGTCAAACAATTGCAAATCATCTACAATACCCTTCTCGTTCAAATACAATATACACGCCAAAAGGTCATCAAATTTACATTCTATGATATTATTTAAGTACATCCAATTAAAGCATTGAAATTCATCAACAGTTTTCAACCACGTTTCTAAGTAACTAATGCATGCTTCATACATCTGCCAAAATCTTCTTCTTGACCACTTTCCTTAAGTCTTCTCAACATCTCCTTGACTTTCAGTGAAATAAATGTCTCCTCCAATCTATTTTTCAAAACTTACAAGGTTGTGTGAAGACGGCTCATAACCTCCAATACTGGAGTTTCTTCCATTTCATTTCAATGACTGCGATATATTTTAACCCTCTATTACACAATGTGACCATTTGGTAACAAAGCGAAATAATAATTATTTCACTAATGCTGGATTAGTTTTTAATTTTTCAGACTGGTTCCCCTTTTATTTTATCATGTTTTGAACTTTTATACCGGAGAACTCTTCACTTAGACCATTTCGTATTTTTGTAAGAGCAACTTTTATTTGGTCACAGTGGGCTACACTTGTGTCTACCAAATCTAGTAAGTACAAGTGTTCGTTTTTTATCGCATAATGAAAGTTTCTGTTCAAAAAAATATTAAATGGTAACATTAATGTTTATACAATAATTATGTAAGCTTATTTTTGATATTTGTCATCAACGTTTGATAAAATTTGAAAAAAATGGTATGTGACCATTTGGTAACAGTGCGTCTATGTGGTTATTTTTTTTTGGGGTGGTTTTTCTTGTTGGAAAATGACAACATACTAAAGCTAACATTTTATAAGCGATATAAATAGTGTTTTATTTATAGAATATTTATAAATATCAAATATTTATGTTAGCCTTTTATACTTTTATAAAATTAACAAGTTTTACAATCTTTAACTTTAATGTTAAATTAAAAATAATTTTAAAATTCTTTTTTATAAATAGAATTATAAATAGAATTAGACATATGGATGATAATCAATGATATACAACATATATATTTTGTACATTTTCTATTTGTTTGTTTTTTTTCCTCTCAAGAATTCAAATACCAAAGTCTTGTATCCATCAAGGTTTCATGGAAAAAATAAAGATGTACATGTTTGTGCCATTCCTGAGGACCCAGATGATAATGAACTATCTTAGGAAGATGACGATGACGTAGATGAAACTTTTAATCCAGAATCAGAGCACAACAGAGATTCAGGTAAGTTTACATAATTTTTAAAAATAAAATATTATGTCTTATATCTTTTGAAAGAATAATTAAATATCATTCAATACAATTGTTGACGTAAACACTAAAAAAATAATAATTCAATTTGTCCTTTTCAGACTCAACAACACCAGTCTCTGAGAGGGAAATGAATGAAGCACCTGGTAATTTTTAGGTACTGCAGTCCAACCACAGGCAAAAGTATCAAATGGAAATTTTCTTAGCAGCAGAATTCTTTCCTCAAGATCCTGTTTTTGTTTTGTTTTATCGCTGTTGCAAAAGAGCATCAAAATCCTATAGACTACTTTAGGGAAATTATTGATGAATAAATAATGGATAATTTTGTAATACAATCAAACATTTACAGAGCTCAGACAAATATGAACCAATATTTGGATGCTAATGAACTGGAGCAGTTTACTGGAGTTTATTTATGATGAGCATCATAGTTCAAATGCCAAAAGCAGATGTTACTGGGGAATTGATACTCGTTATGACAAGGTGGCTAATAAAAATATATCTAAAACAATATAACCCCAACAGTTTAAAAAATGTGTGTGTTGTTCTATTACTGGAGTGATTCATAACTTTGAATGATACTTCTGTAAAATTCTGCCGTGTAAAATAGAATTGGTTATAGGAGCTTCTGGAAACATTGTGCTCCGTCTAGTTATCAATGTTACAAGTAAGAAATAAACAACACTCAATGATTGTTTTCAAGTGGATATTATGAATATGGCAGTAGTTTAGGCATGACTGATCTATAGGAATGCCTGTAGTAATGCAGATTGGGACCAAACAAATATCCTTTCTCTACTTGATTTCAAGACACAGATCGCAATATGCCTAATGAAAAAAGGTAAAGTAGGGTTTAGAAAATGTGCTCATCATAGAGCCAAAGAAATGAGAGATCCTACTGCAGCTGTTTAACAAATACCAGTAAGACCTGACTATGTTGGGCATTTTCCTGAGCCAATTTACAAAAAAGAAAGATGCAAGAGATCAAATTGCAGGGAATTTTTTTAGAATGAAATGGGAAAAAATTAGTAACATGTACTGATGTAATATTCAACTTTTCAAGACGCAAAAGTCAAACAGTTTCAGTAGACTCAAACTAGATTTGTATGTAGGTGTATACATGTTTACTGGCCTTTATGAAGGTATTTTATTAAAAAATATTATTAGATTTTCCTTTATTTTATTTTTTTTTATGTTGTAAAATAATGATTTTTGTTATCCTTACTATTATTTTCATGAATTATTGGAGCAGTATATTCAACATATAAAAATGTAATTGTAATCAAATTAATGTTTACACTTATTGGTGTTCACAATTAAATCATCATCTTTTAAAATTATTATAGTTGTCATGTTCCTATATATTCTGTTTTACTTTTTTTTTACCTTTTAGACGCACTGTTACCATATGGTCACATACCAATAAAATCACAATTTTATAAAAATAGTATATTTTTCTTCCATATTATGTTTATATATGTCCAATAGACATATAATATCCAATCAAATATTTTTTTCCCATGAAAACCTAAAAGTGCGTAATAGAGGGTTAAGCTAGAACTAGATTTTTCGTCCTTGTCTAGTATTTCTAAGTTTTGAAATTAGACATAATCTTTTTTATTTAAAATAAACATACGATGTAATAGTTTTAACAACGATACTTAAAAATTATAATATAAAATGTAAGATAGCCGGAGATTTTAAACGATTTTAGCTTTGCCTGCCGGACGGAGAATATTGAGCTAAAAAGGAGGACATGTCCTCCTTCTGCCGGACGTCTGGCAAACCCTATGTTTAGCTGAGTTTAAGCTGTGGTTGTCACAGTTTGCAAACAATGTTCTGTGATTTCTGGCACATATTCGCTGTTGAAGACCGGATATATGCCCAGTCATTACATCATCATTGTTATGCTATTGTGACCGACAGTCGGCTAGAGGTATGTTATCATATTCAAGTTTCTCTACGATAACCCTTTCAAGGCTTGCTGCGTCTTTGGAATGTATCTGAACAAAACCTAAAAATGATTCTTTAATGGTTACTTTTTTAGTTTGAAAATCCACATGGCGCCCCTTAATGCTCAATGGGGGCGCCAAAATCATGCTTGCCAAACTGGTTTGTAACGAAGATATTTGTGGAGCTCCAAAATTCAATCTTGCAAACATATTTGAAATTTATAGTTTACATCAAAATAAATTTAAATAATTAATTTTAATACTCATTTTGGCGCCCCCTAACGTGGCGCCCGGGGACATATGTCCCCCCCTGCACCCCCCTAGCTACGCCACTGGTCACCAGTCGGGAGACAAGAGGCCGTGTCATTGACAGAGCAGTGACCAGGACAGAACATGCCTGGATCTGTGGGTCAAAAGAGGACATGCTCAAATGTTGGTCATATTGTCGTTTACAACTCGATAATTAAACGTTACTACTATAGGAAAAGTGTAGTGTTTAAAATACGTTTTATTTAATTGTATTGTTACTCAAAAGTTGAAAACCAAAGTTGCACGTAGATTTCTTTAAGTCCACGACTTGATCTTCAGTGAGTTTTTTTATTTATTATAGAAGATTTTATAATTTTTAGTTCTCCAGATCTCCTATTTAGAACACAAGACCAATGAATATGTCTTGGACAGAATAAACTCTATTGCGGTTATCAAGAAACCATCATAACAACAATTAAGAGACGTAAGATGGCATGGTTCGGTCATGTAACTGCGAAATGATACCCTGACAAAAATTATCCTTCAAGGCACTGTAGAAGGGGGCTGGCGAAGAGGTCGACAACGGAAAAGCTAGCTGGACAACATAAAGGAATGGACAGGGATGAAATTCCATGACTTATTGGCCGCCGCTCAAAATAGGCATATGTGGAGATCGTTATCTGTTGATGTGTCCATGCGCTCCCCCAACGACCACAACGGTCACGGGACTGATGATGATGATGATGAGAAGCTCTTAGGAATGAGTTGAAATAACGTGAGGACCTTTTAACACATTATATTCACCAGATTGCGTTTAAATAAAAAAAAAGGAAACTTAAAAGAAAATTAATTAATAAAAAATCTATTACATGCCTACAATTTAAAATTAATTTTTATTCTACAAATCCGACCAAATATTTGTATAAAGAAAGCCCCGAGTAGAGCTTTACACGTCATAATATTACCGGTATCGTAATTAACGACGCGTCATAAAATAGCTGACCAGGTCAGTTCTACGACAGGAGAATCTTGAGTCCTGGTCCAGTGGGACATTCTTTAAATTTGTTAAAATTTCGTTTTCTTTTGATAGTGCAACTTTGCCACGCATCTTCTAGCTATTAGACAAATATTTATCAAAGCCATACCTCTTACCGAAGGAATCTAGCACACGCTTATGACTCACCCACGACGTGGTGCATAAGGTCTGTGATATTCTTGACACATTCATTGGTCTCACAGCACTGCCGACACTTGTCTTGGACGGCGACTCCCCCACCACTACACAGCCTGTCGTAGTGTTGGATCTCTGCCATGCATCTCTGTTTAAAAATAGCGCACCTTTAACGTGTAGTTTACGGTAAAACTGTCATTAATTAATTAATTGTAAGCGCTGGGAGATCCACCCCCCCCTCCTTCCTTCATGTCTGTGACACTGTCTCTTAGTTGTTAATAAATTGCATGGAATCATTTGTAAATTTAAAACAAAATTAAAAAAATAATAATAAAAAAACAACAAACAATTGTTTCCTGCTCCAAAGTTTATATTGATACAAAAAATGTCAGCGATTTTATTAACTGCTGCAATCACCACCCCTCCTCAACACTTTCTATTTAAAAAAAAATATATATATAAATATATTAATATATTACAGACACAATAAATACAGGTAAAAAAGGATTTTTAAAAACCACGTTTTTATAAGTGGACTAAAAAGAAGAAAATAATTAAAAACTTATAACTTCAAGTACTTTAATTTAATATGACTAAACACGTGGAATGGGCGCTTATGAGGTCTAACATATGCAGTTCATTCATTCTCTCACTTATAAATCTCTCTTTTGCCTTATAAATTACAAATCTTTAATTTTTATACCAAACACCCGCCCCACGTTTTTAGTCATATTAAATTAAAGTACTTGAACTTATAAGTTTTAAATTATTTTCTTCTTTTTAGTCCACTTATAAAAACGTTGTTGTAAAAATCCTTTTTTAGATTTATTTATTTTACTCTTTTTAGTCTAAGTGTATGCTATGGTGATTTTTGAAGTATTGATTATGTTCAAATATAATACGCATTGCCCAACAAACATTTTACAGACTGAATCTGTCTGATAATACCGATGCTTATATAGAGATAAACTAAAAAATTGCAATAATTTAATAACAGTACATTCGATCGATCTGAAATTTTGATACAATGCATTTGTATCTATTATATATATTTCTCTTTATGTAGGCGTTCTCACAATACAGAATCTTGTGCACAATAATCCACTGAAGAACTTGTTTCAATAAAACAACTTTAATATTTATACTTTGTACAAGAAATATTATTTGAGGTTATACAACGTGGAAATCTTGAGGCACACATACATTCCGTCCTTTCACTACGGCACTCCACTGACAACTTCTTCGCCCAACTTTCTCAACCAATAGGAATGCTCATTTCTTCCCGCATTTATTACTCCTTCAAAAATTTTTTTTTATGAAATACAAAATTTTTGGTCTTAATAAAATCAAATTAATCTATATCTATATTCAAATATTTATCATCAATGAACATTCATTGCCTTACATACAACATCTGGACATAAAATCAATAAGAGAAAATCTGTAGGACTGCAACAGTCTACCTGTGCTGAAAAAAAATTGAAACTGAAATTTTTTAACACATCTGTAATTTTGTGTAATTAAAATATTTTTTAACAATCAATATTATTAAAATTAACTAATAATCCAGTGGAATTCAAACACTGTTCCTTGTCCAATGTTCAATGAATACAATTATTAATATCAATACAGTCTCTGGTTTTATCATTTAGGAATTCACAGAATGTCTTTTTAATACAGTCTCTGGTTTTATCATTGAGGAATTCATAGACTAATATTAATACAGTCTCTGGTTTTATCATTTAGTAATTCACAGAATGTCTTTTTAATACAGTCTCTGGTTTTATCACTTAGGAATTCACAGAATGTCATTATTTATTGTCATTCTACTTAATATGTCTGCAACCACATTGTCCTTTCCCTTCACAGGTTTAATGTCAAATTTGTAGTCGGCTAATAGCATAGTCTAGTTCAAAATAGTCATTCTTCAGTTGACGAGTATGAATTCAAATCGATGGGTTTTGAATGTTTCTTCAGACTGTTAAATGTTCAATAATTCACCAACCATGACTTCGATTATGTTCATTCATAATTTCAATTCCAGCATTTTTAATAAGTTGCTTAGCTTTTAAAATGTCATTTTTGTTTCCAGATAATTCAATAGAATTTGGACCAGATGAGTCACTGTCAGAAACTTTTATCTGAAAAATATTGTCTGTATCTGTAAAGTCTTTGATTTTGCTTAATACACAACCAATTGTTCTTCCTAATTCAGATGATTTCACACAAATGGTTTCAAATTCATAAGTGCCATCTCTTTCTCTGCTACTATGGTCTTCATTTCTTTTATCATATACTTGATTTTTTATTGTGGCTAAAGTGTCACTAGTTTCTATCTGTGCTCGATTTAACTTTATTATTTTTCTATCATTCATGACTTGGTTATCATTCTTTCTCCATGGTTGATCATAATTTCTTTTTCTGTAATCAAAATTGTATTTGCCTCTCCATGATCTTCTGCTTTGATTATAATCTCTATTTATGTAATTATGATTATTTCTTTCTCTCCATAATTGTCTATCTTGATCATAATCTCTATGTCTGGAATTATGATTATATTTTTCTCTCCATAATTGTCTATCTTGATCATAATCTCTATGTCTGGAATTATGATTATATTTTTCATTCCATGATGTCTACTTTGATTATAATCTCTATGTCTGGAATTATGATTATATTTTTCTTTCCATGCTTGTCTACCTTTGTTTTCAAAATGATCTTGTCTTGATCTTTCTTCTATTTTCTTTCTGATAGAGCTGTCATTAGGTGACACCCTATTTGGTTTTCCTTTATTGTGGTAACACTGCTTAGCCATATGTCCTGGCTTGTTACAGTACCAACAAATAGTTTGTCTGTTGCCTTGGTTTGGCAGATTCTGGTTTCTCATACCTTGCCTTTTTTCTTGACTTTTAATTTGTATTGCTGCAAATATGTCTTGTCTCTTAACCATTTTTTCTTTCTGTTCAGCTTTTCTTAGCTTTTCTTTGTCTTCAGCAATTCTTTGATTTTCTATTTTTTCAGCTATTCTTAGCTTTTCTTCTTCTTTAGCAATTCTTTGCTTTTCTTTTTTTTCAGCAATTCTTTGATTTTCTATTTTTCAGCTATTCTTAGCTTTTCTTCTTCTTTGGCTATTTGTACTTTTTCTTCAATGAAATCTCTCATTTCTTTTCCCTTTAATCCGATCTCTTTAGCTATTGCAGTGAATTCCTTGTAGTGATCCATGTTTTGTTTGATTGAATAATATGAGTCTAGCAATTTGGTAAGGAATTTAGGTATATATTGATAAAGTTATAAGTCTTCCAAATGAAAAATCTTGAGTTCGAAATGTTAAGTTCAAATAAGTGACACGTCTAAACCATGCAATTTAGTCTTGACGAGATGAGACAACAAAAGAATCCTCACACGGGATCTTTAGTATACTTTATATATACGCTCCCTCAGATTGACAAAACATATTAAATGGTACAATCGTTTTGAATAAAAGTCACTTGGTTAAATTTTCAATTTTCAAGTAGTGTTTTTAACAATTTAGTTCACTCCATTAATCCAAAATTGCAATTATCAAACTCTTCACACAATGAATGGATAAAAATTTCCTTCCTTTACTTATAATTCACACTTCATAATTAATAGTCCATAGCCTTCCAAGTTCCAGGTTATGTTTACAAATATTTCCTGGAATCAACTAGCATTGAGCTTGTTGACGTCACGACCTATATATGTTCACCGTGTGTCACCATTCAGTAAGCCTACACGACCCAGATTCTAGCACTGTGTAGTATACTTGTACTGTCGTCGACTGTGACGTAGAACAAACTAGGTGACCTAGTTGTATACACTGCACGCCGTGAACATGCGCGTTTATGACGCCATCTTGAAATATTCTTGTATTTTCATTTAACCACAAAATTTTATTCACAGCTTCTTACGAACTTAAATCTTCACAAACTACGATAGCTGCTAATATTTCTTCTTTTAATGAATACTTTCCTTTTTGGAATATCCAATACTTGTTATTTCCACGAAACCTCCTTTCTAAAATCTCTTGTATTGTGTTCACTTAGAACTTATGCCTAATGGCAATCACTTTTTCACTTCGACACCAATGTAACTGTTTAATATGTCACAATATTAATCTTAGGGCACTATTATCCTCTGAAGAACTTGTTTCAATTAAACAACTTTAATATTTATACTTTGTACACAGAAATATCATTTGAGGTTATACAACGTGGAAATCTTGAGGCACACATACATTCCGTCCTTTCACTACGGAACTCCACTGACAACTTCTTCGCCCAACTTTCTCAACCAATAGGAATGCTCCTTTCTTCCCGCGTTTATTACTTCACGTGACCTCTCCGTCAGACGATCATGCATTATACACATGGTACACCCATGGCATTCACATGTGACGGCATTGTTATCCTTGATCTATCTGTGGTCAAATTTTGAGCTCTCTAGGATCATCAGAAGTGGTTTAATTTTACGTTGGCAAAGTTGAAAAATTGCGGACAGACACGAAAGCAAGTTAATAAAAACATGGTAAAAAGCAGCACGAAGTAAATAATAAAAATATATTTTAAAAAAAGATGTTTAAAAACACGCTTTTATTTACATATAGAAAGTGCACTAAAAAGAAGAAAATAAAAATTTTCTATGATAACAGGTGAAATGACTGAACCTATCCACTGCAAAGCGTGGGGCGCTCAGCACAACTCTCCATCATGTGCAAGGCTGCGAAACATAAATACAAATTTGTATTAATATTTTCAAACATTAAAAGTTTCACAACTTTGATCATATAGATGCTACTGTCATATTTATTAGAAATATTTATCTATATGCAACAGAAATGAGTTGTGTAAATCTGAGAGATCTCAAAATGTGATAGCCCCACGCTTTTATGTGCAGTGGATAGGTTCACAGATTTCACCTGTTATCATAGAGAATTTTTATTTTCTTCTTTTTAGTGCACTTTCTATATGTAAAGAAAAGCGTGTTTAAAAAATATTTTTTTAAAAATATATTTTTATTTTCTTCTTTTTAGTGCACTTTCTATATGTAAATAAAAGCGTTTCCTTTTTAAAAAAAGATTTTTTTTTAGTATTTAATTTTAAAGATGTGGGTGTGAGAAGGGGCATATTTGATAAAGGGAATGTTTGAATAATCAAAACTCCAGTTGTTCCTCTTGTATTATCATGTAAATTTAGATTTAGTTTCGTATTGCTGAGCTGTTGAACACCTGGAATGTGGTCACCGTGGCTGGGGGTGAACACGCACGTGGAAGTCAAGAATAGCACGGATACAGATTATATAGAGAGATAAACTAAAAATGCATTTATTTAATTAAGGTACATTCGATCGATCTGAAATTTTGATACAATGCACTATCATCCCAGATCTATCTGTGGTAAAATTTTGAGATCCCTAGGACCATCAGAAGTGGTTTAATTTTACGTTACAAGATTTGACGGATATAACATACAACATAAAACATACAAACAGTATGACTTAAATAAAAGCGTGTAAAAAATAGCGAGTAAACGTGAAGACATGCACACTGAGGTTGTTGTTACCCGCCTCCCATTTAATACTACCATCCCTCAAACATAAACTGTGATTGGCGGACCCTAGCGAGGGTTAGTTATATTTAGGGTTGTTAATTGCGTGTTTTTTTGTTTTTTTGTTGTTTTTTGTTGTTTTTTTTGTTTCTTTTTTTGAAAACCGATTATCAATTATGTAACTCCAATTTTAAACTGATTATCGTTTTATAGCGGAATTCATAGAAGTTAGAGGTGTACCGAATTTCGGCTGTAAATGTCTTGAAACAAACAATGAGTTAGCAGTCCCAACCGACGTTCACTCGCGTTGTTTTGATTTCTTCGTGCTGTAGTTTGTGTCCGTTCTTTCTCCACTTTCTTTGCATTCTCCATGAGCAAGTCTGCGGCGTATGATACGCCGCGGGTCGTCTAGTATGTTATATTTGTCTTGTCTGGAGAATTTTCTCATTAATTTATGTAGTTGTCTGTAATACAGGAAATAACTTTTTTTTATAGATTTCGTGAAGAAGACATACATAAACCTTAATAAGTTTACATTTAAACGAAAGTATAATTTTGTTTGCAATAATTTTATGGTATTTTTAAATCCTTTATATTAACTTGTGGTGTCTGAGCCCTTGCTTGCTTGCTTGTTTGTCGAAAAACAATTTGGATCTATTTTTAAACAACTTCCTGGTAAGCTAGCGAGCTGAAATTTTGCAGGCAGACTTGCGCCGATGATACAAACTATGCGTCAAACTTTCAGATCAATCCCATCTACTGTAATTAAATTATTGAATTTTTATATTATTTTATTTATTTTCATGTATCGTGTTAAATTTTTGAGATAGAGTGTCGCGGTACTATTATATTGAACGACCTTTTTATTAATACTTTCCTGTTGCGCGATTTGGTGCGTATTATATTGACAATACTTTTTATAAACATATTCCCGATCGGTGCGCATTATATTAAACACGTTTTACGAGACATAGCTAAAATTTTGTATTTTTGGATTGTCTTGCGCTGCGTATTATAACGAACATTCTTTTAGTTATGTCTCGTACATAAATGATTTATAGTAAAAAAAACTTGTTTTTTGTACGGGTTCTTTTTATTATTTTTTCAACTTAATGTAATAGATTTGCACAAATTGTAATATAATTTAATATATGCTATCTAATTTTAAGTATTTATAATTGTATTTGTTTGTTAACAATTATTTTATGTAAATTATATCTTGAAACATATATTTTAAAACCTTTAATTGATAAGCGTAACTAGTGTACACTGTAAAGTCGCTATGCGTTGTTGTTAAATTTAGTGTACTTAAGAAATTACTTTGAGACCCTGGAAATTTGTTAATTGCTCAATCACATATGATTTACACATTTTGATTGAATTACAAGTATATTAGGCCTATTATCCTTGCCAATTGTAATATGAACTTCCTTGGCGCTTTCAAGCTTAAGTTTCTCTATCTTTTAATACCTTTAGTTTTAGCAAATAATGAAATATTTGAATAAATTATTTTTAAATATTTAAACCTCACTCAACCGAAACTTACTTACAACCTGTTAGATTTGTTAAAATTATTTTTTTAAAGTCATTGATTTTTAAACGTAGGTTAATTTTGTCTTTCTTTCTTTTTCTTTAAAAATTATTATGGGTAAATTTCTTCAGTAATCTTTATTTTCTCATCACATAAAATTTTCGCATTTAAATGGATCTTGCTTGCTACAAACTGTGTTTTTCTTTCTTTCAAAATGAAATCTAAAAAAAAACACAAAAAAAACAGATTTTTGTTTTTTCGAACAAAATATTTGAAGTTTTTTTTTCAAATTTTATTTCTTAAAACTAAATTTTATTTTCTAAAAGAATGATTTTGGCCAAGGTAAACTTCTGAAAGAAACGACATAAAACACTTGTATAAGATATAACATTTAGTCTATTGAGATTCATGAATGTATTTTCGAACATATGTATGTCTTACTCTTTTTATTTCTCTCACCAAGCTTTCAGTTTTAATTTTTGGAACTCTCAGACTCCTACTTAGTTAAAATAAAGACTCATTTTCTTTAGAGGGTAAAGATAAAATACTATTCTGTGAAGGAAATCTATGTAACGGATAATTCGGATTATTCTAGGAGTGCATTTTGAATTTGAAAGAATTCCTCGCAATTATGTTACATTCATGGCTGTGCTACATTTTTGTTATTTCATTCTAAATCACTTAGAAAATTTCTTTACATATATATGTTTTGTATATATATATATATATATATATATATATATATATATATATATATATATATATATATATATATACATTATACATATATATAATATATATAATGACAAAGGAGTTAATTCACGCACGGTTTCGAAACCAGCAACGAAACCTTATTTCGTCAATATTTGCGGACATTAATTATGTCAATATGATTGTTACAGTTGTCTCCCGTACAGCAGAACTGGCAGCTCATGTCTTGATCACTTATTTTCGAGGGCGTCATAAGATATATGCCACAAAGTGGATTGTCTCTCCAACCATTCTCCCAACTGTTGTAACATTCTGTCTCGTTGGAACATCTGGTGAATAAATCGAAACTTAATTGAAAGTAAAGAGCTATGAATTCTATTGTAAACTAGCGTATCACCCGTCAAAAATGACGGAAGTTTTCAAAATAAATACACATCAGATTAAAAAATAACGTAACACAGAACTTTCATTTATTTTATTTATTTTTAATTTATTAATTTATTTCCTTATTGAACAATTTTATGCAGACGTTCGAAAAGATTTATTGT
Source organism: Ampullaceana balthica (assembly GCA_944989445.1). Lineage (NCBI taxonomy): Eukaryota > Metazoa > Mollusca > Gastropoda > Lymnaeidae > Ampullaceana > Ampullaceana balthica. Next base: position 5,277,301 of record CALYLW010000016.1, on the reverse strand, counting down.
TTGGTGCAGTAATTTTGTGCGCTGCTTTCTAAAATTATTAGCTTCACGGACAGGACAGACGGGACAGACAGACGAGACATACATTGCAAAGTACACTGCCTAAGAATGCGTTAAATTGAGTTTTCCCCCCTTTTTTCCCCCTTTTTAAATGCCCATACATAGAAATCTCACAAAGGACCTTACAAGGGTTCTTAAAATGACCCTCACCAGTGGCGTAGCTAAGGGAGGGGTAAGGGGTTCCAAATTTGAAATTCCCCTGGGCCCCCACTTCAGGGGGGGCTTCGAAAGAGTGTACATTGTCTCATGTCATGATGTCGTATGTCAAAATGCAGAGCCCCACAAAGAGGCCAATCCCCCCCCCGGGCCCCCAAATTCCTAGCTACGCCAATGACCCTCACATTAATTCTCAAAATGACCACTCCAAATAGCCTCCCAGTAACCAAATTCCCTTACTGACCGCTCATAGAAATTCATGTCTTCACGGACCTCACCTTTTGTTGATAAACCGACTGCCCTTTGTGTCTTCGTCCACTGTCATCATGCAATACCCCCCTGGACATGTGACATTTTTCTCATTGTTATGACAGAATCCACCATCACATTCATAGCAGATTGCATGCTTTACTGTGAAATAATCAGTTATGTTTTTAGTTTTTTTGGTTATTTTTTTACATTGCGATAGGGCACGAGCCGGTAAATAAATTATTACTGATCTCGTGAATAGCACATAACTGAAAATAAATGTAAAGCACAAATGGAATTAAAATTCTGATAAGCTTGCTTTTTAAATCCATTATATTAAATTAACCGCCGTCTCATGGGCGGGCGGAAAAACTAAAGTAAATAAAACAAACCCGTAAAAACAAAGTTTTCTACTATAAAATCCCTTATATTTTAGTCATAATTAAAAGTATTGATTATGTTTCAACGCCACAAATATTTACGGACTGACACCGAGTGATGTCCCCTGTCTTTTAACGGGGGATGGGTCGTGAGGGGGGTGTCGGCACGAAGGTCGACGTCTAAGCGTCAACTCAAACTCACGTGGAAAAAAACAATAACAAACCGTGAATTTGAATTAAATACCTCATATAAGGATAAACTAAAAATGCATTAATTTAATTACGGTACGTTCGATCGATCTGAAATTTTGATACGGTGCATTGTTAGGTCAGACGGGCCCGTGTGCCAAATTTCAGCTCGATCGGATCACGGAAAGTGGGTCATTTTTGACTTTTGTTTTTCCGCCCGCCCATGAGATGATGAGATGACGACAGACAGAGACGGCCACGAAGTTAATATAAGGGATTTAATAAAACAAACCCGTAAAAACAAAGTTTTCTACTATAAATCCCTTATATTTTAGTCATAATTAAAAGTATTGATTATGTTTCAACGCCATAAATATTTACGGACTGACACCGAGTGATGTCCCCTGTCTTTAACGGGGGATGGGTCGTGAGGGGGTGTCGGCACGACGGTCGACGTCTAAGCGTCAACTCAAACTCACGTGGAAAAAAACAATAACAAACCGTGAATTTGAATTACATACCTCATATAAGGATAAACTAAAAATGCATTAATTTAATTACGATCTGAAATTTTACTACGATGCATTGTTAGGTGAGACGGGTCCGTGTGCCAAATTTCAGCTCGATCGGATCACTGGAAGTGGGTTATTTTTTACTTTTGTTTTTCCGCCTGCCCCGCCCATGAGATAATGAGATGACGACAGAGACGGCCGCGAAGTTAATATAAGGGATTTAAAAAACAAAACCGTAAAAACAAAGTTTCCTACTATAAATCCCTTATATTTGAGTCATAATTATAAGTATTGATTATTTTCCAACGCCACAAATATTTACAGACTGACACCGAGTGATGTCCCCTTTCTTTTAACGGGGGATGGGACGTGAGGGGGTGTCGGCACGACGGTCGACGTCTAAGCGTCAACTCAAACTCACGTGGGAAAAAAACAATAACAAACCGTGAATTTGAATTACATACGTTATATAAGGAAAAAGTAAAAATGCATTAATTTAATTACGGTACAATCGATCGATCGATCTGAAATTTTAAATTTTTAGTTTATCTAAATAAAACTATATGTAGAAGTCGCTATTGTTTACATTTTACTGGTCACTTGACTTTACGCCAGCCATCGGTGAACACATCTCGAGTTTTAACCAGGTGTACCGGCGTGCTTTTGTTTACATTTTACGTGTCACGCTGAGCTCGGTCCAGCGATAAGTGACCAGACCTTTACCCTCTTCCACCCGCCCCCCGCCCAGGGGTTATAAAGCAAAGGGAAGTTAAAAACGATTCAGTCTGTACATGTTTGTCGCGTTTAAACATAATCAATACTTCTAGTTATGTATCATATATAAGGGATTTATAGTCAAAAACTTTGTTTTTACGGGTTTGTTTTATTACTCCCTTAAAACTTTGTATAGCATCTGGACTATCTGCTCTATCTGGATTATCTGAACTATCCGGACTATCTGGAGTATTTGGACTATCTGCCCTAACTGGACTATCTGGACTATCTGCGCTATCTTGACTATCTGGACAATATGCGCTATCTGCAGTGAAACACATTATTGACTGTTTGTAGGACCTTTACGCCGCCCTGACACCCGCCCCCAGGCGTTGGGTCTGAAGCAACGAGTACATTACTGATTCAGGGAACAGGCTGCAATGCCGGTGTCAAGAAATAAAGTCTCGCCCCAAAATAAAGTCTCTCCCCGGAGAGTTTATTTTAAAACAATGTCGCCTCCATAGATTTTGTTTTAAAATAAATTCTCCGGGGTTAAAATGAATCCTCCCCTTAATTATTGAAAATTTTAAATAATTTTTTTTATTAAACTTTATTACTTACAACATAATTTGTTGTATTTTAGCCCCTTTTGTGGTCTAGCCTGTTAAAACTTTAAAAAAATACATCACCTGTATCTATCCGATCGGCAGTCATACGTGCCCGTTTTTCCTTCTGCTTTCAAACTCACGGTCCCAATGTGAATTAAATACTTAACTTACCAGTTGATCCTGTCACTGGAGCAGATGTGGGTGCCAGTGGTGTTGAGGGTGTCACGATTGGCTGTGTGCTCTGAATGATGACATCGGTTACTGTCAAGAAGAGTTTGGTGTGAGTTTAAATCTTTAAAACATTTTTTTTATAAAATGCACGCAAAATATAAATTTTACCATTTAATAGTAACGCTTTAAAAAATGAAGTAACGTTTATTTAGCGGTACATATTAAAACAAACTGAATAACAATAGATAAAAAAAAGAAGTGAAAAAATCCTGTAAATTTAATGCTGAATCTAAATCTAATAGATGGAAAAAAAGCAAAGCGAAACCTCAGACTTACTAGCATAAGGGCTAAAGTGTTTAGAAACGCAGTCGTTGTCCGAGCAACAAGCCCACATACATTTAGGCGTATGTTCTGTTATCACGCAGGGGTGAGTGGATTCCTCATGTAGGCAGTGCTGTAGGTCACAAACAAATAATTAAGTTAGTCTCCAGTGGAATCATTGTAACGATTTATGGTTTTGAACTTGGGGAGCAAATTGATTTAACTAAATATATGTTTTCCTACAGGTTAACTAAAGCTAGTGTCCATGGTCTTCATTCTGGTGAGTTCCAACCAAGGACTATTAACTTAAAATGACATTCTATTATTTGTTTGGGCTGTCATGATCTCGTACTCACCTGCCAGCCTCATCATCTCATTAGCTACAGGTGATTATACACACTCCTCGGTGTTCACCTGTCCGCATCATAGCAGGCGGCCAATAGTCGTATCACCGTCTCCTTTGACACGCCACATACACGGCGGGAAGGATCCCTTCCGGTGTACAGCATGTGGAAACAGATTTGTTTTGGGTATCGCTCGGTCATCTTATGAGTGGTTACACCCTGGACTTTACAGGGAAGTTTCTTATTCTTGTGAGGCCCTAAACAATGTCCCAATGAGATCAGCCTTTCATTCTGATTTACAGGAAATGGTCTTGGAGCCTTAATTTGATACCTACGCGGTCGCCTTGGGTGATTCTAATTGTTGAATTAATGTCTTCGTTGAATAATATTACTCACCTGCATATCACTTAAGTTTCTACATTGTCCCTGGACATTCCAATGGTCTGCAAAAGTAACTTCACAGAACTGTGAAGGATATTACATCACGAATATGTCAACAGCTTACAGGACTGTTTTTTTACAAGAAAATCCACAACTTACATATAAAAAAAATGTTGACTGTCGTAACATGGATGTCTACAAGAGGTTACTACATGACGATTTGAACCAAATATCTGGTTCTAATTTAAAAAAAAATAAAGCTGAAATGTCGCAAATAAAGCGTTGAGAAACTTTGAAATTAATGCCTGCGACAGGCCCCAAGTCTTACCTACCTCCTCGTCTGTACAATAAGTGCTACCTTACCTGTCCGAATATTACCTACCTGTCTGTACAATGAGTGCTACCTCACCTGTCCGAATATTACCTACATGCCTGTTCTGTACAATAAATGCTAGCTCACTCATCCAAATATGACAAACCTGCCGGTCTTTACAATAAGTGCTACATCACCTATTAAGATATTACCTACCTGCCCGTCTGCACAATAAGTGCTCCCATTTACACACGAGTCCAGGTCTTGATAAAGGCAATGGCCCGGGCAGAGCAGACGATTGCCTACGTTTTTAAATGACAAAGTTAAATACTATTTTCATTAAAAAAAATAATAAGTTTTATAATTTATAAAATAACAAAATAAAGATTAGTAGATGAAGAAAAGCGGGAATAAGTTGTTTTCATCGGATGGGTAGAGTATCAAAATGATGATAGATTAGTTGAATAGTTGATCTGTTTAAAAAGTGATCAGTTACATTGTAAATCGATTTGACAGTGGACCGGTTGAGTAGTGAATCAGTTTAATAGTGTCTCATTTTGATATTGAATCGGTAGGGTTTTAGATCAGTTGGCAAGTATATCAGTTTGGTAGTGGACTACATGACAATCCGATTAACCATTTCATTGAAACAGTTGAATGTATTTAAAATTGATGATCAGATTTGGGTTTCATTAATAATAGCCATATCTTAGTCTTAAAATTAAGATTGGTGACGCAAATGACATTTGATAATTAAAAAAACCCGTAAATAAGAAAAACCCGTAAAAAACCAAGTTTTTGACTATAAATCCTCTATGTACGAGAAGTAATTAAAAGAATGTTCATTATAATACGCAGCGCCAGACCATCCAGAAATACAAAATTGCAGTTGTGTCGTAAAACATGTTTAATATAATGCGCACCGATCAGGAATATGTTTATAAAAAGAGCTGTCAATAAAATACGCACCTTATTGCGCGACAGAAAGGTTGTTCAATATAATACGCACCGCGACGCTCTATCTCAAAAAATAGCATGATCCATAGGAATAAATGAAATAATCTTAAAAAATCAATAATTTAATTACGGTACATGCGATCGATCTGAAATTTTGATACATTGTTTTTATTATTGGTACGAAACTGCCTGCAAAATTTCAGCTCACTAGCTTACGAGCAAGTGGGTTAAAAATTGCTCAAAAGTTTTGGCGACAAGGGGGGTCGGTCGGTCGGTCGGTCGGGCGGCCGCAGACACCACGAGTTAATATAAAGGATTTAAAAAACAAGTTTTTCACTATAAATTCTTTATGTACTAGACGTAACTAAAAGAATGTTCATTATAATACGCAGCGCATGACCATCCAAAAATACAAAATTGCAGTTGTGTCGTAAAACATGTTTAACATAATGCGCACAGATCAGGAATATGTTTATAAAAAGTGTTGTCAAAATACGCACCTTATTGCGCGACAGAAAGGATTTCAATTTAATGCGCACCCTTACACTCTATCTCAAAAAATAACATGATACATAGGAATAAATAAAATAATCTAAAAAAAAATCAATAATTCAATGACGGCACATGCGATCGATCTGAAATTTTGATACATAGTTTTTATCATCGCCACCAAACTGTCTGCTAAATTTCAGCTCACTAGCTTACGAGGAAGTGGGTTAAAAATTGATCCAAAGTTTTGGCGACAAGCAATCAAGGGTTCAACCAGACACCACGAGTTAATATAAAGGATTTAAAAATTGTTCCATAGTCTTAAAAGTTCAAACGGAATAGAACTTTAGTTTCAAATAGATCAGAACAATTTGCTACATATTCATAATTAATTTTTAAAAAACTGAATAACATATTTTCTTGAACTAAATAATAAATGAATAAATAAATAAAATGCACCCACATTTAAATAGCCTCCTAACTCTTACAGTTTCAATATTAACTGTAGGAGATGACTAAGTAGGGCTTGTCTAGCTTCTGTAAATTCCTACAGAGCGGCATGTAGACACATCGAGACACATGGAGACTCAAGTAGATACAGGGAGACACATGAAGACACATACAGACACATCGAGACACATGCAGAAACACCAAGACACATGGAGACTCAAGTAGATACATGGAGACACATGCAGACACATGGAGACACATTGAGACACATGGAGACTCAAGTAGATACATGGAAACAAATGTAGACGCGTACAGACACATGCAGACCCATGGAGACACTTGTAGACATATGGAGACACATGTAGACAATGACATACTGAACTGCTGCTGTATTAGTAGAGTCATATCCTGTACACACGATTGATTTCCACAGCAGGCTTGACATTTGCCAGGTTCAATTTCAACAACCAGCACTGCACACATGCCCGTGGGGTTGGCTGTAGGCTTATGGCATTCCTGGATTTAAATAAAAAGAGGAATTTTACACAGGTCTGAGATACAAATAGTTAATATAATAATAGTGAAATATAAATCATAGGCTTATTACAATAACATAACGCAATGAATGGAATAAAAATTGATATGTATTGTTTGGAAAATATACGAGTTAAAGAAATGTAAATTACGTTTAATTACAAGACCTGTAATGATTTCATTGTAGGTATAATTATTCAAGACTTGACTAAAATACAAGACTCAAACCACGGATAAACGCACGGTATATTAATTCTCTGCATGAAATGAGCATCTGTAATATTTAAGCATATGGACAGCAACAGAGAGGTAGACGGCTATAAGGCCGACGGAGAATGAGATGCGGTTGAGAAAGTCCAACATCTTCTTGATGTCTTGAAATTGAACGTGACAGATTACTCGAAATGGAAGAGAGTGTCAATGAAGGCCAAAGGTCCTGCATGGTCGGTGGCGACAAAGGTTATGCAGAAGATGATGATGATTAATGCTTCTTCGTTTTGGGGGGAGGATGAACTTTACAAAACAGTTTTTCACAAATAAATATTTCATTAAGGAAATGTTTTCTGTGGTAAAGCTGACATGAATATTTTGTAAATAAAAGCAAAAAAAAATTCTATAAATAATTGAACAAGGTTAAAATTTAAAA